>JAWKAU010000306.1:0-123681 GCA_033398695.1 Orobanche coerulescens
TCATCAAAGTATACAACAACAAATTTTCCAATAAAATCACGTAGAACATGATTCATTACCCTCATAAATGTGCTTGGTGCATTAGTGAGCCCAAATGGCATAACTAACCACTCATACAAACCATGTTTAGTTTTAAATGCCGTTTTCCACTCGTCTCCCTCTTTCATTCGAATCTGATGGTACCCACTTTTTAAATCAATTTTTGAAAATATTGTGGAACCATATAATTCATCTAACATGTCGTCAAGTCTAGGGATGGGATGTTGATATTTCACCGTAATGTTGTTTATTGCATGCCAGTCTACGCACATCCTCCACGGGCCATCTTTCTTTGGTACTAGCAATACCGGAACTGCACAAGGACTCATACTTTCTCTCACATGTCCCTTTGCTAGTAGTTCATCCACTTGCCTTTGCATCTCTTTAGTCTCTTCGGGGTTACTTCGGTATGCAGGACGGTTTGGTATTGAGGATCCTGGAACAAATTCGATACAGTGTTCTATGCCTCGAACCGACGGCAATCCGGGTGGTGTCTCCTCAGGAAACACGTCTTCAAACTCCTGCAATAAAGAGACAATCAATGGATCAGTAGTATCAGGAATAGATGGAATATTAAGCAATACATCACGAAATAGTAATAGAACCACAGGTCGTCTTGCAAGCAAGGCCCGTTTAACTTCACTAGCCCTACAAAGGCCGACGGTTTTATCCCTTTAGGGACCGCCGTGACTGTTTTCTTTTCCTTCTCCTTTTTTTCGCTTTCTCTCAGTGCTTGTTCTAATATCCTGATACGAAATTGACTAGACAAAATGAAGAAGACGGAGCAAGGATCGACGTAAACGGCCTTACAACGCGCCATGCACGTATGGCGACATTTTAGACGAGAAAACAGACATAAAACGAGAAGGACCAAGGTTCCAGGTGTCGGCCGTGTCATATGACACGACCCATGTCATGCTATGCCGGAAAGGGCCGGACTGCCTGCCTGCTGAACTCGGCCGTGTCGTCCGACACGGCCCGTGCCGTACTCATCCGGAAATGCCAAAGTCACTGTCGGCCACACTCGACCATGTCCCTCGACACGGTCGTGTCACACCCTTCCGGAAAATGCCGAACGAATTGCTGTCGAGCTCGACCGTGTCCCAGGACACGACCGTGTCGCACTCCTCCGGAAAATGCCGAAAGTCTGCCGTCCAGCCCGACCGTGTCAGACGAACACGGTCGAGTCCTGCTTGTCGTGCGCCGCGACCGAGTCAAGCGACACGGTCGAGTCCTGCCCGGCCAAGATTCGCGCGCCGCGGCCGTGTCAAGCGACACGGCCCGTGTCCGGCAGCCAACCCCTTTTTTTATACACTTTGTGTGTATTGTTTTGTCTTTCCTTTTTCTCTATTATTTGATGATGTTATTTTTATAGTTTTATTTTGTTTCTTGCCTTCCTTTTCAAGATCATATGATCTTTCTTTTGATTTCTTTACTTGGTTTTTGTTTTTCATTTCAAAGATCATGTGATCTTGTTGTTTTAGATTCCTTAAGTTGTTAGAAGACTTCACCTCCTATAAGTAGTCTTTAATTAGCCTTGTAGATAGATTATGAATTTGAATGTTGGAAGAATATACTTTATGTTTTCCTTGGTGAATTCTTTTCATCGGAACTTGATTTTTATTCGACGCGTTTTCGAGTATTAATCCGATCGATTCTCAATAGGTCTTGAGAAGAAATCATCTTATCGGATTATAGGTCTAATTCGATAAACCCTTGTTCTTGATCGTTCAAGTCTTCTTGTTCGATTTTTCATTGTTATATCCAATATTATTCCCATAAAATACATCCAAAAACACCCTACTCGTAAAAAGCCTTCCGCTATCATACACTTACATATACTCCGACCGATACGTATTCATCTTTCCGGGCGAATTCGTATCATAAGTGGTATCGGAGCCCAAGGTCATCTCCTTGGGCGATTTATTCAACGATTTCTTGTCAAAGAAATATCTCTTGACTCTTGTCATCGGAAACCACACCCGAATTTCTTAATTCAGTAAAGGTTCTTGACCTTTCAGCAGAATGGAGTTCAACGATATTGATTTCTTGGCTAACTTTTTGATACGAATTATCCCGGAAAGGTGGATACGTATCGTTCGGAGTATACGTATGAATATTGTAGCGGAAGTCTTTTTACGATTAAGGGTGTTTTTGGATGTATTTTGTGATGTAATATCGAATATGACAAGGAAAATTCGAACAAATGGAAAATGGAAGTAATATCGGGAAAGTGATAATATCGATCAAGAAGACTTAAACGATCAAGAACAAGGGTTTATCGAATTAGACCTATAATTCGATAAGGTGATTTCTTCTCAAGACCTATTGAGAATCAATCGGATTAATACTCGAAAACGCGTCGAATAAAAATCAAGTTTCGATGAAAAGCATTCACCAAGAATAGAAAACATAATGTGTATTCTTATACTTCAACATTCATAATATTATCCCTTTACAAATGATAATCAACTCCTACTTATAGGAGGTGAAGTCTCCCACTATTAAGGAAACAAACAAAAAAATAAAATAATTCAAATATTTATAAAATCTTTGAATAATCAAAACAAATCAAATAAAATACATACAAGAAACATAAATCACAAAATGGGGGAAACATAATCCCTAAAATAAGTAAAAATGAAAAGAGAAGTCAAAAATACACAAAAGTATATAAAATATGTGGGCTGCTGATACGAAATTGAGTAGTCCAAATAAAGAAAACGAAGCAAGGATCGACGTAAATGGCCTTACAACGCATCATGCACGTACAACAACATTTTTAGGCGAGAAAACGGACACAAGCCGGAAAATGACACAACCTGCCGGAAAATGTCGTCGCTTGCCGGAAAATGTCGAGCCTGCCGGAAAATATCGCACCTGCCGGAAAATGCCGATCATTGCCGGCCGAACTCGGCCGTGTCGTCCGGCACGGCCCGTGCCGAGATGTCCCAGAATTGTGAAACTGACTGTCGGCCGAACCCGACCGTGTCGTCCGACACGGTCGAGTCACACTCTTCCGGATAAGGAGATCTCGGCCGTCGACCAACCCGACCGTGCAGGCGACACGGCCGAGTCTCGCCAAACGTCCTTGTCACGCCGCACGGCCGAGTCACTACGGTCCTTCGCGCCGCGCCCGTGCCGTGTCATCGCCGACGTCCTTGTCGGCGCGCGGCGTGTCAAGCGGACACGGCCGAGTCCTCGCCGGTGCTGCCGACAAGGCCAAGGCCGTGTCACGGGACACGGTCGAGTCCCGCCGACCCACATATTTTATACACTTTTGTGTATTTTTGACTTCTCTTTTCCTTTTTACTTATTTTAGGGATTATGTTTTCCCCATTTTGTGATTTATGTTTCTTGTATGTATTTTATTTGATTTGTTTTGATTATTCAAAGATTTTATAAATCTTTGAATTATTTTCTTTTTTTTGTTTTATTCCTTAGACTAAGACTTCACCTCCTATAAGTAGGAGTTGATTATCATTTGTAAGGGAGAGTATTATGAATGTTGAAGTATAAGAATACACATTGTGTTTTCTATTCTTGGTGAATGCTTTTCATCGAAACTTGATTTTTATTCGACGCGTTTTCGAGTATTAATCCGATTGATTCTCAATAGGTCTTGGGAAGAAATCACCTTATCGAGTTATAGGTCTAATTCGATAAACCCTTGTTCTTGATCGTTCAAGTCTTCTTGATCGATATTATCACTTTTCCCGATATTACTTCCATTTTCCATTTGTTCGAATTTTCATTGTCATATTCGATATTACTTGATACGAATCGGTCAACATCATCAAATACAAAAAAGAAGATTATCCGACCAAGCTTGGTTGAGTCGCAGGCATACATAAAATCCTCATGCAAAATTCATGGACAAATTACCAATTCTCGCATATCGACTTCAGAGTGCTTTTAGTATTTTGTCCATAACTTTCTCGTCCGAAATCCGATTCAGGTGATTCAAGTAGCCATGGAAAGCTAAGAAAGAGAGCTACAAATCTTATGAGACCATAGGACCAAATTCGGACTCATTGGATCCCAGAAATGACAAAACCGACAGCATCATATTTGGTCCAAGATCATGAAGATTTTTGTCTCTTCTAGTTTCAAGACTTGATACGATATCTAAATCGAAGAAGCTCCAATAAAAATCGACATCCACGACGATACCAATTCGCATGGTCATGCATCATTATACTTGGGAGAAAGAATACGCGGATTGGAGTTACGTTGTTAATCGGAATCGGAGTAACGTAAATTCGGCAGCGGAATCGGTCCGAAAGCATGAAAAATCGGCCATATCATGCTTGAAAGGGACCTCACTTGACTTCATATCTTTGACAAGATAATGAAGATATTTCCTTCCCCACCATAATAACAAAATCGGCCCATGCATAGATTTGAAGAAGACTTTCATCCTTCATGTCATTTTCCCTCATGTCCTAATCACCACAACAATTCAAAAGGGTGATATCAAATCTTCACAAAAATCCTCCTATTCACTACATACGGCCGAATTGAAGATGCAAGGATAACATTTGGTGAAGATCTCCTTCATGTCACCATCACAAGACCAAGATTACCTCATGTCTTAATCACCTAATAAAACCAAGATACTTGGTATCTCATTTTAGATATTTCGGCCGATTGGGATGTTACTAGGAAGTTTCATTTCTCGTTTTGTTGTATTTTCTTACGGTTGGAAACTACTATATATAGTAGTGCTCGTTGTATTGTAAAGATACCTTGAATCTTGAAAGTAATAAACCTTGTATTTCTTTGAAATATACGTTGAACGAGTTCAACAAAACTTTAGTTATTGTTTCGACGCGTCTCGAGATTTTAACTTGATCAATTCTCAATAGGTCTTGGGAAGAGATTACTTTTATCGAGTTATAGTTCTAGTTCGATAAAACACATCCAAATCCGTATACACTACTACTTCACGGCCGAAATCCATTTAAGTTCGGCCACCCCTTGTATTTTCGAGTGACACTTTGATAATCGTCAAGACATAATAATCTTCCGTTGTATTTCATACGCATTACGTACGTAATTCGTATCATCTTCTTGTTCGATATTTTTTATTGTTATATCCGATATTATTCACATACAAAATACATCCGAAAAACTCCATATTCGTAAAAGCCTTCCGCTATCATACACTTACATATACTCCGACCGATACGTATCCACCTCTCCCCGGATAATTCGTATCATAAGTTTTAATTCGATACGGATTATCCCAATCATAAGGAAATACAAGGTTTATTATACTCAACGGAAGATTCACCGCCAGGTAATACCGATATCACTTACGCTCCGATACCACTTATGATACGAATTACGTATATAAGTGTACGTAAAACGTATAAAATACAACGGAAGATTATCACGGTTTTCACAAGTATCAAAGTAACAACGAAAATAAAAAGGTGGTGGCCGAATTTATGTAGTTTTCGGCCGTGGGGTAGGATAGTGTATGGGATTGAATGTGTTTTATCGAATTAGACCTATAACTCGATAAAGATAATCTCTCCTCAAGACCTATTGAGAATTGATCAAGTTATAATTCGAGACGCGTCGAAATAATAACCAAAGTTTTGTTGAACTCGTTCAACGTATATTTCAAGAGAAATACAATATTTATAACTTTCAAGATTCAAGATATCTTTACAATACAACGAGCACTACTATATATAGTAGTTTCCAACTGTAAGAAAATACAACAAAACGAGAAATGAAACTTCCTAGTAACATCCCAATCGGTCGAAATATCTAAAATGAGATACCAAGTATCTTGGTTTTATTAGGTGATTAAGACATGAGGTAATCTTGGTCTTGTGATGGTGACATGAAGGAGATCTTCACCAAATGTTATCCTTGCATCTTCAATTCGGCCGTATGTAGTGAATAGGAGGATTTTTGTGAAGATTTGATATCACCCTTTTGAATTGTTGTGGTGATTAGGACATGAGGGAAAATGACATGAAGGATGAAAGTCTTCTTCAAATCTATGCATGGGCCGATTTTGTTATTATGGTGGGGAAGGAAATATCTTCATTATCTTGTCAAAGATATGAAGTCAAGTGAGGTCCCTTTCAAGCATGATATGACCGATTTTTCATGCTTTCGGACCGATTCCGTCGTCGAATTTTACGTTACTCCGATTCCGATTAACAACGTAACTCCAATCCGCGTATTCTTTTCTCCCAAGTATAATGATGCATGACCATGCGAATTGGTATCGTCGTGGATGTCGATTTTTATTGGAGCTTCTTCGATTTAGATATCGTATCAAGTCTTGAAACTAGAAGAGACAAAAATCTTCATGATCTTGGACCAAATATGATGCTGTCGGTTTTGTCATTTCTGGGATCCAATGATTCCAAATTTGGTCCTATGGTCTCATAAGATTTGTAGCTCTCTTTCTTAGCTTTCCATGGCCACTTGAATCACCTGAATCGGATTTCGGACGAGAAAGTTATGGACAAAATACTAAAACTGCTACGAAGTCGTCGTGCGCGCGAGAATTGGTAATTTGTCCATGTATTTTGCATGAGGATTTTATGTATGCCTGCGACTCAACCAAGCTTGGTCGGATAATCTTCTTTTTTGTATTTGATGATGTTGACCGATTCGTATCATACCCTCTCTCTTTAAAGGGAATTGTCCTCAATTCCGAACTCCCTTCGTCACCAAGATAATTAACTAAAGCCTCTAAGTATTTGATCTCGAAGATGTCCGCAGTACGTACATGACCCAAAATCTTGAGACGATAGGTAGTGGGGCCCCCTCGAGAATCACCAACAAAATAACTATCATTATTAATAAAATAATAATAATTACTCCGCCAGGTAATACCGATATCATGACATGAGTGGATATCTGAAATGGGACGCACAGTTAACTCCACATCGGGTTCCTCCTCCGCACTGGAAACACCGATTTCTCGGGTTCATCATCAAAAATGGAAAATACGAATTTATTACGGTGGGAACCATAGGATTTATTACGATTCCTCTTCATCAATTGGTTCCTCATCAAATGTCAAGGTCCGTCATAATCTAACCAACACTCCGCTTCAATATTGCCGTGCTCCTCCAATAATGTCTCATCAAAAATTAATCCACTAAGCTCGCTTGCATCGCAACAAAGTCACACGAACCACTTTGCTCCGATAGGGTAGTTCGACTCCAACCATCATCTTCTTTGTCATCAAAAATGCCGCAGAAATTCTGTCATATCAAAGTCACAAGGACAAAGAGTTCATCTTCAAGATTAGCCGTTTGAAAGCATAAGGCCGTGATCTTGTTTCGCGTTACTAAAATAATTTGGTCCGTTTTGGTCAATTTGACCAACACAACCAACTAGCCCATGATCAAAGTAGCAAGATCTAGGTTCGTCGACTAGGAGACACGGCTCAACTCATCTTCTTCGTTGAATTGCTCCGTTGAAAACTCGTCTCGTCTACTTCTTTGAAAATGACCGTAGGGACATTGTCTCCATCGAAAAAGATTCTGCTGGGAATTCCTTGATGGAGGAAGACCTTAGATCGAATGCCGGTGGTGGGGCGTCAAGGATTGGTGGTAAGATGGGGATTTGAACCTTCGATTGAAATATTTTTTGAATTTAAGCCAATCTTGGATTTTAGGCTTACGTTGTTGTGAACGGGACTGTTTCGCTTTTGCCACCAAACGGCGGCGCTACCGCGGAGGCGCCTTGCCACCAACGAAACGCTGCGGTTGATCGGGCACTTTGAAGTCCGAGTGCTCCTCACAAGCACGGCCAATCTATGCACGCATTTCGATCACTATCTCCGTGAAATTCGGTATCCGCGGAATTTGGCCAAGAAATCAATATCGTTGGCATCGCCTCTGCGTCTTTCTTGCATACGCCGTCCGGTAAGCCGCTTAGTGCATCACGGAGTGTCATCAAGAAATCGAGCTCGGAAAATTCCATAACAAGAATCAAGAGATAGTTCTTGACAAGAAATCGGACAGAAAATTTTCCAAAAAATCCGTGAAGAATGAACCAAGAAGATGATCAAAGAATTTGATCTCCACCGTTCAGACTGTAGTTCAATGAGTTGGCTTACCTTTGTCAAAATTTCGTGATGATCCAACGGTCGAATCCACGGGAAACTTTGTTTTCTTCCGACTGCGCTAATCTGCCAATGTTATGCGAAAATTCTTCTAACCGTGAAGAACAACCCAAGAAGGTTTCAACAACAAAAAAAAAAAATCGGTGAATATAGTTGATCGCCCAAGGAGATGACCTTGGGCTCCGATACCACTTATGATACGAATTATCCGGGAGAAGCGGATACGTATCGGTCGGAGTGATTGTAGGAATATTGTAGCGGAAGGCTTTTATACGAGTTGATACGAATTACGTACGTAATGCGTATGAAATACAACGGAGGATTATTATGTCTTGATAAGTATCAAAGTATCACTCAAAATTACAAGGTGGTGACCGAACTTAAATGGATTTCGGCCGTGAAGTAGTATGGGATACGGATTTCCTTATGTATCTCCCCGGATAATTCGTATCATAGGCCGTGAGGTAGTAGTGTATACGGATTTGGATGTGTTTTATCGAATTAGACCTATAACTCGATAAAGATAATCTCTCCTCAAGACCTATTGAGAATTGATCAAGTTATAATTCGAGACGCGTCGAAATAATAACCAAAGTTTTGTTGAACTCGTTCAACGTATATTTCAAGAGAAATACAATGTTTATAACTTTCAAGATTCAAGATATATTACAAATACAACGAGCACTACTATATATAGTAGTTTCCAACCGAAAGAAAATACAACAAAACGAGAAAACGAAACTTCCTAGTAACATCCTAATCGGCCGAAAATATCCAAGGAGATACCATCTTGGAATTTATGTTGATGAAGACATCTTGGACTTATTAAGTGATGGGGACATGAAGAAGACCAAGTAACCTTCCTTCCATGCATCAATTCGGCCGAGCTCACTTAGGAGGATTTGGTGTAGATTATGATATCATCCTCTTTGGAATTATAAAGGTGATAATGACATGAGGGACAATGACATGAAGGATGGAAGTCTTCTTCAAATCTTGGTGTTTCGGCCGTTTGTTACCATGGTGGGGAAGGAAAATAACTTCATTATCTTGTCAAAGATATGAAGTCAAGTGAGGTCCCTTTCAAGCATGCTTTGGCCGATTTTTATTATGGTGGGGAAGAGAAAATATCTTCATGATCTTGGACCAAATATGATGCTGTCGGTTTTGTCATTTCTGGAATCCAATGAGTCCTAATTTGGTCCTATGGTCTCATAAAATTTGTAGCTCTCTTTCTTAGCTTTCCATGGCCACTTGAATCACCTGAATCGGATTTCGGACGAGAAAGTTATGGACAAAATACTAAAACTGCTACGAAGTCGTCGTGCGCGCGAGAATTGGTAATTTGTCCATGTATTTTGCATGAGGATTTTATGTATGTCTGCGACTCAACCAAGCTTGGTCGGATAATCTTCTTTTTTGTATTTGATGATGTTGACCGATTCGTATCATACCCTCTCTCTTTAAAGGGAATTGTCCTCAATTCCGAACTCCCTTCGTCACCAAGATAATTAACTAAAGCCTCTAAGTATTTGATCTCGAAGATGTCCGCAGTACGTACATGACCCAAAATCTTGAGACGATAGGTAGTGGGGCCCCCTCGAGAATCACCAACAAAATAACTATCATTATTAATAAAATAATAATAATTACTCGCTGTAATACCGATATCATGACATGAGTGGATATCCGAAATGGGACGACGGTTAACTCCACATCGGGTTCCTCCTCCGACTGGAAACACCGATTTCTCGGGTTCATCATCAAAATGGAAAACACAGAGTTTATTACGGTGGGAACCATAGGATTTATTACGGATTCCTCTTCATCAATTGGTTCCTCATCAAATGTCATGTCCGTCATAATCTAACCAACACTCCGCTTCAATATTGCCGTGCTCCTCCAATAATGTCTCATCAAAAATTAATCCACTAAGCTCGCTTTCGCATCGCAACAAAGTCACACGAACCACTTTGCTCCGATAGGGTAGTTCGACTCAACCATCATCTTCTTTGTCATCAAAAATGCCGCAGAAATTTCGTCATATCAAAGTCGCTGACAAAGAGTTCATCTTCGTGGATTAGCCGTTTGAAAGCATAAGGCCGTGATCTTGTTTCGCGTTACTAAAATAATTTGGTCCGTTTTGGTCAATTTGACCAACACAACCAACTAGCCCATGATCAAAGTAGCAAGATCTAAGTTCCGACTAGGAGACACGGCTCAACTCATCTTCTTCGTTGAATTGCTCCGTTGAAAACTCGTCTCGCCTACTTCTTTGAAAATGACCGTAGGGACATTGTCTTCATCGAAAAGATTCTCGTTGGGAATTCCTTGATGGAGGAAGACCTTAGATCGAATGCCGTGGTGGGGCGTCAAGGATTGGTGGTAAGATGGGGATTTGAACCTTCGATTGAAATATTTTTGAATTTAAGCCAATCTTGGATTTTAGGCTTACGTTGTTGTGAACGGATCTTTCGCTTTTGCCACCAAACGGCGGCGCTACCGCGGAGGCGCCTTGCCACCAACGAAATGCGGCGGTTGATCTGGGCAGCCTTGAAGTCCGAGTGCTCCTCACAAGCACGAAGCCAATCTATGCACGCATTTGGATCACTATCTCCGTGAAATTCCGGAATTGTGCGGAATTTGGCCAAGAAATGATTATCGTTGGCATCGTCTGCGTCTTTCTTGCATACGCCGCTCCGTAAGCCGCTTAGTGCGCCACGGAGTGTCATCAAGAAATCGAGCTCGGAGAAATCCATAACAAGAATCAAGAGATAGTTCTTGACAAGAAATCGGACAGAAAATTTTCCCAAGAAATCCGTGAAGAATGAACCAAGAAGATGATCAAAGAATCTGATCTCCACCGTTCAGACTGTATTTCAATGAGTTGGCTTACCTTTGTCAAAATTTCGTGATGATCCAACGGTCGAATCCACGGAAACTTTGTTTTCTTCCGATCACGCTAATCTGCCAATGTTATGCGAAAATTCTTCTAACCGTGAAGAACAACCCAAGAAGGTGACTAAATACTTCAACAAAAAAAAACTTCGGTGAATAAATCGCCCAAGGAGATGACCTTGGGCTCCGATACCACTTATGATACGAATTACGTATATAAGTGTACGTAAAACGTATAAAATTTTGAGTACGAATTACGTATATAAGTGTACGAAACGATAAAATACAACGGAAGATTATCACGGTTTTCACAAGTATCAAAGTAACAACGAAAATAAAAAGGTGGTGGCCGAATTTATGTGGTTTTCGGCCGTGGGGTAGGATAGTGTATGGGATTGAATGTGTTTTATCGAATTAGACCTATAACTCGATAAAGATAATCTCTCCTCAAGACCTATTGAGAATTGATCAAGTTATAATTCGAGACGCGTCGAAATAATAACCAAAGTTTTGTTGAACTCGTTCAACATATATTTCAAGAGAAATACAATGTTTATAACTTTCAAGATATTTTACAATACAACGAGCACTACTATATATAGTAGTCTCCAACCGTAAGAAAATACAACAAAACGAGAAAACGAAGCTTCCTAGCAACACACCAATCGGCCGAAATACTTGATGAAAATCTTCCTCAAATCTCATGCTTTGGATCGATTTTGTGGGGAAGGAGAAAATATGGTGAATCTTGGTTTTATTAGGTGATGGTGACTTGTTGAAGGTCTAAGGTGATGGTGACTTGATGAAAGTCTTTCTCAAGGTATAATATGGCCGATTTTGTGGAGAGATTGTGAGGATTTATGTGGTGATATGGTATCAAGTATTTTGGAATTACTATGGTGATCATGACATGAAGGAAAGTGACATGAAGGAGATATTTGATGAAAGTCTTCATCAAATCTTTATGCTAGGGCCGATTTTTATTATGGTGGGGAAGAGAAAATATCTTCATGCATCTTGACAAATCATGAGTCCCTTTCAAGCATGATATGGCCGAATTTCATGCTTTCGACCGATTCCGCTGCCGAAGTTTTACGTTACTCCGATTCCGATTAACAACGTAACTCCAATCTGCGTATTCTTTTCTCCCAAGTATAATGATGCATGACCATGCGAATTTGTATCGTCGTGGATGTCGATTTTTATTGGAGCTTCTTCGATTTAGATATCGTATCAAGTCTTGAAACTAGAAGAGACAAAAATCTTCATGATCTTGGACCAAATATGATGCTGTCGGTTTTGTTATTTCTGGGATACAATGAGTCCGAATTTGGTCCTATGGTCTCATAAGATTTGTAGCTCTCTTTCTTAACTTTCCATGGCCACTTGAATCACCTGAATCGGATTTCGGACGAGAAAGTTATGGACAAAATACTAAAACTGCTACGAAGTCGTCGTGCGCGCGAGAATTGGTAATTTGTCCATGTATTTTGCATGAGGATTTTATGTATGCCTGCGACTCAACCAAGCTTGGTCGGATAATCTTCTTTTTTGTATTTGATGATGTTGACCGATTCGTATCATACCCTCTCTCTTTAAAGGGAATTGTCCTCAATTCCGAACTCCCTTCGTCACCAAGATAATTAACTAAAGCCTCTAAGTATTTGATCTCGAAGATGTCCGCAGTACGTACATGACCCAAAATCTTGAGACGATAGGTAGTGGGGCCCCCTCGAGAATCATCAACAAAATAACTATCATTATTAATAAAATAATAATATTTACTCCGCTGTAATACCGATATCATGACATGAGTGGATATCTCAAATGGGACGACGGTTAACTCCACATCGGGTTCCTCCTCCGATTGGAAACACCGATTTCTCGGGTTCATCATCAAAAATGGAAAACACAGAATTTATTACGGTGGGAACCATAGGATTTATTACGATTCCTCTTCATCAATTGGTTCCTCATCAAATGTCAAGGTCCGTCATAATCTAACCAACACTCCGCTTCAATATTGCCGGGCTCCTCCAATAATGTCTCATCAAAAATTAATCCACTAGGCTCGCTTTCGCATCGCAACAAAGTCATACGACCCACTTTGCTCCGATAGGCAAATTTCGACTCCAACTATCGCCTTCTTTGTCATCAAAAATGCCGCAGAAATTCTCACATATCAAAGTCGCAAGTGACAAAGAGTTCATCTTCAAGATTAGCCGTTTGAAAGCATAAGGCCGTGATCTTGTTTCGCGTAACTAAAATAATTTGATCCGCTTTGGTCAATTTGGCCAACACAACCAACTAGCCCATGATCAAAGTAGCAAGATCTAGGTTCGCCGACTAGGAGACACGGCTCAACTCATCTTCTTCGTTGAATTGCTCCGCTGAAAACTCTGTCTCGCCTACTTCATTGAAAATGGTGGTAGGGACATCGTCTTCGTCAAAAAAACTTCACTGAAATTCTTCGATGAAAAAAATTTTTGATCAAAGGTTGGCGGGGCGTCAAGGATTGGTGGTGGGGAAACAACGATCGGTGGTAAGATGTGGCTTTGAACCTTCGCTTGAAATATTTTCAATTTTTGCCAACTGTAATTTTAGGCTTACGTTGTTGTGAACGAGACTGCTTCAATTTTTGCCACTGTAAGGCGGTGCTACTGCGAGGCGCTTTGTCACCAAAAGCGGCGGTTGATCGGGCAGCCTTGAAGTCCGAGTGCTCCTCACAAGCATGGAGCCAATCTATGCACGCATCCGATTACTATCTCCGTGAAATTCGATGTCATGGAATTTGGCCAAGAAATCAATATCGTTGGCATCGTCTCTGCGTCTTTCTTGCATACGTTGCTCCGGTAAGCCGTTTAGTGCGTCACAGAGTTTCATCAAGAAATCGAGCTCGGAGAAATCCATAACAAGAATCAAGAGATAGTTCTTGACAAGAAATCGGACAGAAAATTTTCCACGAAATCCGTGAGGAATGAACCAAGAAGATGATCAAAGAATCTGATCTCCACCGTTCAGACTGTAGTTCAATGAGTTGGCTTACCTTTGTCAAAATTTCGTGACGATCCAACGGTCGAATCCACGGGAAACTTGGTTTTCTTCCGACTGCTCTAATCTCAACAAAAAAAAATTCGTTGAATAAATCGCCCAAGGAGATTACCTTGGGCTCCGATACCACTTATGATACGAATTACGTATATAAGTGTACGTAAAACGTATAAAATACAACGGAATATTATCACGGTTTTCACAAGTATCAAAGTAACAACGAAAATAAAAAGGTGGTGGCCGAATTTATGTGGTTTTCGGCCGTGGGGTAGGATAGTGTATGGGATTGAATGTGTTTTATCGAAGTAGACCTATAACTCGATAAAGATAATCTCTCCTCAAGACCTATTGAGAATTGATCAAGTTATAATTCGAGACGCGTCGAAATAATAACCAAAGTTTTGTTGAACTCGTTCAACGTATATTTCAAGAGAAATACAATGTTTATAACTTTCAAGATATTTTACAATACAACGAGCACTACTATATAGTAGTCTCCAACCGTAAGAAAATACAACAAAACGAGAAAACGAAGCTTCCTAGCAACACACCAATCGGCCGAAATACTTGATGAAAATCTTCCTCAAATCTCATGCTTTGGATCGATTTTGTGGGGAAGGAGAAAATATGGTGAATCTTGGTTTTATTAGGTGATGGTGACTTGTTGAAGGTCTAAGGTGATGGTGACTTGATGAAAGTCTTTCTCAAGGTATAATATGGCCGATTTTGTGGAGAGATTGTGAGGATTTATGTGGTGATATGGTATCAAGTATTTTGGAATTACTATGGTGATCATGACATGAAGGAAAGTGACATGAAGGAGATATTTGATGAAAGTCTTCATCAAATCTTTATGCTAGGCCGATTTTTATTATGGTGGGGAAGAGAAAATATCTTCATGCATCTTGACAAATCATGAGTCCCTTTCAAGCATGATATGGCGAATTTCATGCTTTGACCGATTCCGCTGCGTCGAGTTTTACGTTACTCCGATTCCGATTAACAACGTAACTCCAATCGCGTATTCTTTCTCCCAAGTATAATGATGCATGACCATGCGAATTTGTATCGTCGTGGATGTCGATTTTTATTGGAGCTTCTTCGATTTAGATATCGTATCAAGTCTTGAAACTAGAAGAGACAAAAATCTTCATGATCTTGGACCAAATATGATGCTGTCGGTTTTGTTATTTCTGGGATACAATGAGTCCGAATTTGGTCCTATGGTCTCATAAGATTTGTAGCTCTCTTTCTTAGCTTTCCATGGCCACTTGAATCACCTGAATCGGATTTCGGACGAGAAAGTTATGGACAAAATACTAAAACTGCTACGAAGTCGTCGTGCGCGCGAGAATTGGTAATTTGTCCATGTATTTTGCATGAGGATTTTATGTATGCGTGCGACTCAACCAAGCTTGGTCGGATAATCTTCTTTTTTGTATTTGATGATGTTGACCGATTCGTATCACATATGTTCGTACTTATGATACTTTTTTGTATTCGGATAATCTTCTTTTTTGTTACTTAAATGGATTTCGGCCGTGAGGTAGTAGTGTATACGGATTTGGATGTGTTTTATCGAATTAGACCTATAACTCGATAAAGATAATCTCTCCTCAAGACCTATTGAGAATTGATCAAGTTATAATTCGAGACGCGTCGAAATAATAACCAAAGTTTTGTTGAACTCGTTCAACGTATATTTCAAGAGAAATACAATGTTTATAACTTTCAAGATTCAAGATATATTACAAATACAACGAGCACTGCTATATATAATAGTTTCCAACCGAAAGAAAATACAACAAAACGAGAAAACGAAACTTCCTAGTAACATCCTAATCGGCCGAAAATATCCAAGGAGATACCATCTTGGATTTTATGTTGATGAAGACATCTTGGACTTATTAAGTGATGGGGACATGAAGAAGACCAAGTAACCTTCCTTCCATGCATCAATTCGGCCGAGCTCACTTAGGAGGATTTGGTGTAGATTATGATATCATCCTCTTTGGAATTATATAGGTGATAATGACATGAGGGACAATGACATGAAGGATGGAAGTCTTCTTCAAATCTTGGTGTTTCGGCCGTTTGTTACCATGGTGGGGAAGGAAAATAACTTCATTATCTTGTCAAAGATATGAAGTCAAGTGAGGTCCCTTTCAAGCATGCTTTGGCCGATTTTTATTATGGTGGGGAAGAGAAAATATCTTCATGATCTTGGACCAAATATGATGCTGTCGGTTTTGTCATTTCTGGAATCCAATGAGTCCGAATTTGGTCCTATGGTCTCATAAGATTTGTAGCTCTCTTTCTTAGCTTTCCATGGCCACTTGAATCACCTGAATCAGATTTCGGACGAGAAAGTTATGGACAAAATACTAAAATCATACGAAGTCGTCGTGCGCGCGAGAATTGGTAATTTGTCCATGTATTTTGCATGAGGATTTTATGTATGTCTGCGACTCAACCAAGCTTGGTCGGATAATCTTCTTTTTTGTATTTGATGATGTTGACCGATTCGTATCATACCCTCTCTCTTTAAAGGGAATTATCCTCAATTCCGAACTCCCTTCGTCACCAAGATAATTAACTAAAGCCTCTAAGTATTTGATCTCGAAGATGTCCGCAGTACGTACATGACCCAAAATCTTGAGACGATAGGTAGTGGGGCCCTCGAGAATCACTAAAAATAACTATCATTATTAATAAAATAATAATAATTACTCGCTGTAATACAGATATCATGACATGAGTGGATATCTGAAATGGGACGCACGGTTAACTCCACCTCGGGGTCCTCCTCCAGAATTGGAAACACTGATTTCTCGGGTTCATCATCAAAAATGGAAAACACAGAGTTTATTACGGTGGGAACCATAGGATTTATTACGGATTCCTCTTCATCAATTGGTTCCTCATCAAATGTCAAGGTCCGTCATAATCTAACCAACACTCCGCTTCAATATTGTGCTCCTCCAATAATGTCTCATCAAAAATTAATCCACTAAGCTCGCTTGCATCGCAACAAAGTCACACGAACCACTTTGCTCCGATAGGGTAGTTCGACTCAACCATCATCTTCTTTGTCATCAAAAATGCCGCAGAAATTCTCACATATCAAAGTCGCTGACAAAGAGTTCATCTTCGTGATTAGCCGCTTCGTAAAGCATAAGGCCGTGATCTTGTTTCGCGTTACTAAAATAATTTGGTCCGCTTTGGTCAATTTGACCAACACAACCAACTAGCCCATGATCAAAGTAGCAAGATCTAAGTTCGCCGACTAGGAGACACGGCTCAACTCATCTTCTTCGTTGAATTGCTCCGCTGAAAACTCGTCTCGTCTACTTCTTTGAAAATGACCGTAGGGACATTGTCTTCATCGAAAAAGATTCGTTGGGAATTCCTTGATGGAGGAAGACCTTAGATCGAATGTCGGTGGTGGGGCGTCGAAGGATTGGTGGTAAGATGGGGATTTGAACCTTCGATTGAAATATTTTTGAATTTAAGCCAATCTTGGATTTTAGGCTTACGTTGTTTTGCCACCAAACGGCGCGCTACGCGAGGCGCCTTGCCACCAACGAAATGCGGCGGTTGATCGGGCAGCCTTGAATTCCGAGTGCTCCTCACAAGCACGGCCAATCCATGCACGCATTTGGATCACTATCTCGCGAAATTCCGGTATGTCGCGAATTTGGCCAAGAAATCAATATCGCTGGCATCGTCTGCGTCTTTCTTGCATACGCCGCTCCGGTAATCCGCTTAGTGCGCCACGGAGTGTCATCAAGAAATCGAGCTCGAGAAATCCATAACAAGAATCAAGAGATAGTTCTTGACAAGAAATCGGACAGAAAATTTTCCCAAGAAATCCGTGAAGAATGAACCAAGAAGATGATCAAAGAATCTGATCTCCACCGTTCAGACTGTAGTTCAATGAGTTGGCTTACCTTTGTCAAAATTTCGTGATGATCCAACGGTCGAATCCACGGGAAACTTTGTTTTCTTCCGACTGCGCTAATCTGCCAATGTTATGCGAAAATTCTTCTAACCGTGTAGAACATCCCAAGAAGGTGACTAAATACTTCAACAAAAAACTTCGTGAATAAATCGCCCAAGGAGATGACCTTGGGATCCGATACCACTTATGATACGAATTATCCGGGAGAGGTGGATACGATCGGTCGGAGTATATGTAAGTGTATGATAGCGGAAGGCTTTTACGAATATGGAGTTTTTCGGATGTATTTTGTATGTGAATAATATCGGATATAACAATAAAAAAATATCGAACAAGAAGATGATACGAATTACGTACGTAAAGCGTATGAAATACAACGGAAGATTATTATGTCTTGACGATTATCAAAGTGTCACTCGAAAATACAAGGGGTGGCCGAACTTAAATGGATTTCGGACGAGAAAGTTATGGACAAAATACTAAAACTGCTACGAAGTCGTCGTGCGCGCGAGAATTGGTAATTTGTCCATGTATTTTGCATGAGGATTTTATGTATGTCTGCGACTCAACCAAGCTTGGTCGGATAATCTTCTTTTTTGTATTTGATGATGTTGACCGATTAGTATCATAGAACAATTTTTGTTAATAATTTTGTATATCACTTACGATACGGATTCCTTGTTAATAATTCGTATCATGATACGGATTCCTTGCGAGTTTACGTACATTTTCATACGTAATTCGTATCATAAGTGGTATCGGAGCCCAAGGTCATCTCCTTGGGCGATCAACTATATTCACCGAAGTTTTTTTTGTTGAAGTATTTAGTCACCTTCTTGGGTTGTTCTTCACGGTTAGAAGAATTTTCGCATAACATTGGCAGATTAGCGCAGTCGGAAGAAAACAAAGTTTCCCGTGGATTCGACCGTTGGATCATCACGAAATTTTGACAAAGGTAAGCCAACTCATTGAACTACAGTCTGAACGGTGGAGATCAGATTCTTTGATCATCTTCTTGGTTCATTCCTCACGGATTTCTTGGAAAATTTTCTGTCCGATTTCTTGTCAAGAACTATCTCTTGATTCTTGTTATGGATTTCTCCGAGCTCGATTTCTTGATGAAACTCCGTGACGCACTAAACGGCTTACCGGAGCAACGTATGCAAGAAAGACACAGGGACGATGCCAACGATATTGATTTCTTGGCCAAATTCCGCAAAGATACCGGAATTTCACTGAGATAGTAATCCAGATGCGTGCATAGATTGGCTCCATGCTTGTGAGGAGCACTCGGACTTCAAGGCTGCCCCGATCAACCGCCGCGCCAGGTGGCAAGGCGCCCGCGGTAGCGCCGCCTGCCCGGTGGCAAAATCAAACAGTCCTGCCTACAACAACGTAAGCCTAAAATTACAGATTGGCAAAAATTCAGAAAATATTTCAAGCGAAGGTTCAAAGCCACATCTTACCACCAGTCGTTGTTTCCCCACCACCAATCCTTCGACGCCCCGCCGCCAACCTTTGATCAAAAAAAAATTTTTCATCGAAGAATTTCCAGCGAAGTTTTTTTTGACGAAGACGATGTCCCTACCACCATTTTCAATGAAGTAGACGAGACAGACTTTTCAACGGAGCAATTCAACGAAGAAGATGAGTTGAGGCGTGTCTCCCTAGTCGACGAACCTAGATCTTGCTACTTTGATCATGGGCTAGTTGGTTGTGTTGGCCAAATTGACCAAAACGGATCAAATACGTTTGTGCGTCTTTGTGAACCAACTCTGATACGAATTACGTATATAAGTGTACGTAAAACGTATAAAATACAACGGAAGATTATCACGGTTTTCACAAGTATCAAAGTAACAACGAAAATAAAAAGGTGGTGGCCGAATTTATGTGGTTTTCGGCCGTGGGGTAGGATAGTGTATGGGATTGAATGTGTTTTATCGAATTAGACCTATAACTCGATAAAGATAATCTCTCCTCAAGACCTATTGAGAATTGATCAAGTTATAATTCGAGACGCGTCGAAATAATAACCAAGTTTTGTTGAACTCGTTCAACGTATATTTCAAGAGAAATACAATGTTTATAACTTTCAAGATTCAAGATATTTTACAATACAACGAGCACTACTATATATAGTAGTCTCCAACCGTAAGAAAATACAACAAAACGAGAAAACGAAGCTTCCTAGCAACACACCAATCGGCCGAAATACTTGATGAAAATCTTCCTCAAATCTCATGCTTTGGATCGATTTTGTGGGGAAGGAGAAAATATGGTGAATCTTGGTTTTATTAGGTGATGGTGACTTGTTGAAGGTCTAAGGTGATGGTGACTTGATGAAAGTCTTTCTCAAGGTATAATATGGCCGATTTTGTGGAGAGATTGTGAGGATTTATGTGGTGATATGGTATCAAGTATTTTGGAATTACTATGGTGATCATGACATGAAGGAAAGTGACATGAAGGAGATATTTGATGAAAGTCTTCATCAAATCTTTATGCTAGGGCCGATTTTTATTATGGTGGGGAAGAGAAAATATCTTCATGCATCTTGACAAATCATGAGTCCCTTTCAAGCATGATATGGCCGAATTTCATGCTTTCGACCGATTCCGTTGCCGAAGTTTTACGTTACTCCGATTCCGATTAACAACGTAACTCCAATCTGCGTATTCTTTTCTCCCAAGTATAATGATGCATGACCATGCGAATTTGTATCGTCGTGGATGTCGATTTTTATTGGAGCTTCTTCGATTTAGATATAGTATCAAGTCTTGAAACTAGAAGAGACAAAAATCTTCATGATCTTGGACCAAATATGATGCTGTCGGTTTTGTCATTTCTGGGATCCAATGAGTCCGAATTTGGTCCTATGCTCTCATAAGATTTGTAGCTCTCTTTCTTATCTTTCCATGGCCACTTGAATCACCTGAATCGGATTTCGGACGAGAAAGTTATGGACAAAATACTAAAATCATACGAAGTCGTCGTGCGCGCGAGAATTGGTAATTTGTCCATGTATTTTGCATGAGGATTTTATGTATGCCTGCGACTCAACCAAGCTTGGTCGGATAATCTTCTTTTTTGTATTTGATGATGTTGACCGATTCGTATCATACCCTCTCTCTTTAAAGGGAATTGTCCTCAATTCCGAACTCCCTTCGTCACCAAGATAATTAACTAAAGCCTCTAAGTATTTGATCTCGAAGATGTCCGCAGTACGTACATGACCCAAAATCTTGAGACGATAGGTAGTGGGGCCCCCTCGAGAATCATCAACAAAATAACTATCATTATTAATAAAATAATAATATTTACTCCGCCAGGTAATACCGATATCATGACATGAGTGGATATCTGAAATGGGACGCACGGTTAACTCCACATCGGGTTCCTCCTCCAGAATTGGAAACAATGATTTCTCGGGTTCATCATCAAAAATGGAAAACACAGAATTTATTACGGTGGGAACCATATGATTTATTACGGATTCCTCTTCATCAATTGGTTCCTCATCAAATGCTGGCGGTCCGTCATAATCTAACCAACACTCCGTTTCAATATTGCTGGGCTCCTCCAATAATGTCTCATCAAAAATTAATCCACTAGGCTCGTTTCTTACCGCAACAAAGTCATACGACCCACTTTGCTCCGATAGGGCAGCTCGACTCTAACCATCGTCTTCTTTGTCATCAAAAAATGCCGCAGAAATTCTGCCATATCAAAGTCGCCGTGACAAAGAGTTCATCTTCAAGATTAGCCGTTTCAGAAAGCATAAGGCCGTGATCTTGTTTCGCGTTACTAAAATAATTTGATCCGTTTTGGTCAATTTGGCCAACACAATCAACTAGCCCATGATCAAAGTAGCAAGATCTAGGTTCGTCGACTAGGAGACACGGTTCAACTCATCTTCTTCGTTGAATTGCTCCGTTGAAAACTCGTCTCGCCTACTTCATTGAAAATGGTGGTAGGGACATCGCCTTCGTCAAAAAAACTTCGCTGAAATTCTTCGATGAAAAATTTTTTTGATCAAAGGTTGGCGGCGGGCGTCAAGGATTGGTGGTGGGGAAACAACGACTCGTGGTAAGATGTGGCTTTGAACCTTCGCTAGAAATAATTACTGAATAATTGCCAATCAGTAAATATAGGCATACGTTGTTGTTAACGAGACAGTTTCAATTTTTGCCACCACAAGTCGGCGCTACAGCGGATGCGCTTAGTCACCAGCCAAACGCGGCGGTTGATCGGGCAGCCTTGAAGTCCGAGTGCTCCTCACAAGCATGGAGCCAATCTATGCACGCATCTGGATTACTATCTCCGTGAAATTCCGGTATGCTGCGGAATTTGGCCAAGAAATCAATATCGTTGGCATCGTCTCTGCGTCTTTCTTGCATACGTTGCTCCGGTAAGCCGTTTAGTGCGTCACAGAGTGTTATCAAGAAATCGAGCTCGGAGAAATCCATAACAAGAATCAAGAGATAGTTCTTGACAAGAAATCGGACAGAAAATTTTCCAAGAAATCCGTGAGGAATGAACCAAGAAGATGATCAAAGAATCTGATCTTCACCGTTCAGACTGTAGTTCAATGAGTTGGCTTACCTTTGTCAAAATTTCGTGACGATCCAACGGTCGAATCCACGGGAAACTTGGTTTTCTTCCGACTGCTCTAATCTCAACAAAAAAAATTCGTTGAATAAATCGCCCAAGGAGATTACCTTGGGCTCCGATACCACTTATGATACGAATTACGTATATAAGTGTACGTAAAACGTATAAAATACAACGGAAGATTATTACGGTTTTCACAAGTATCAAAGTAACAACGAAAATAAAAAGGTGGTGGCCGAATTTATGTGGTTTTCGGCCGTGGGGTAGGATAGTGTATGGGATTGAATGTGTTTTATCGAATTAGACCTATAACTCGATAAAGATAATCTCTCCTCAAGACCTATTGAGAATTGATCAAGTTATAATTCGAGACGCGTCGAAATAATAACCAAAGTTTTGTTGAACTCGTTCAACGTATATTTCAAGAGAAATACAATGTTTATAACTTTCAAGATTCAAGATATTTTACAATACAACGAGCACTACTATATATAGTAGTCTCCAACCGTAAGAAAATACAACAAAACGAGAAAACGAAGCTTCCTAGCAACACACCAATCGGCCGAAATACTTGATGAAAATCTTCCTCAAATCTCATGCTTTGGATCGATTTTGTGGGGAAGGAGAAAATATGGTGAATCTTGGTTTTATTAGGTGATGGTGACTTGTTGAAGGTCTAAGGTGATGGTGACTTGATGAAAGTCTTTCTCAAGGTATAATATGGCCGATTTTGTGGAGAGATTGTGAGGATTTATGTGGTGATATGGTATCAAGTATTTTGGAATTACTATGGTGATCATGACATGAAGGAAAGTGACATGAAGGAGATATTTGATGAAAGTCTTCATCAAATCTTTATGCTAGGGCCGATTTTTATTATGGTGGGGAAGAGAAAATATCTTCATGCATCTTGACAAATCATGAGTCCCTTTCAAGCATGATATGGCGAATTTCATGCTTTCGGACCGATTCCGCTGCCGAGTTTTACGTTACTCCGATTCCGATTAACAACGTAACTCCAATCTGCGTATTCTTTTCTCCCAAGTATAATGATGCATGACCATGCGAATTTGTATCGTCGTGGATGTCGATTTTTATTGGAGCTTCTTCAATTTAGATATCGTATCAAGTCTTGAAACTAGAAGAGACAAAAATCTTCATGATCTTGGACCAAATATGATGCTGTCGGTTTTGTCATTTCTGGGATCCAATGAGTCCGAATTTGGTCCTATGGTCTCATAAGATTTGTAGCTCTCTTTCTTAGCTTTCCATGGCCACTTGAATCACCTGAATCGGATTTCGGACGAGAAAGTTATGGACAAAATACTAAAACTGCTACGAAGTCGTCGTGCGCGCGAGAATTGGTAATTTGTCCATGTATTTTGCATGAGGATTTTATGTATGCCTGCGACTCAACCAAGCTTGGTCGGATAATCTTCTTTTTTGTATTTGATGATGTTGACTCGAGAGTTTAACTTGATCAATTCTCAATAGGTCTTGGGAAGAGATTACTTTTATCGAGTTATAGGTCTAGTTCGATAAAACACATCCAAATCCGTATACACTACTACTTCACGGCCGAAATCCATTTAAGTTCGGCCACCCCTTGTATTTTCGAGTGACACTTTGATAATCGTCAAGACATAATAATCTTCCGTTGTATTTCATACGCATTACGTACGTAATTCGTATCATCTTCTTGTTCGATATTTTTTATTGTTATATCCGATATTATTCACATATAAAATACATCCGAAAAACTCCATATTCGTAAAAGCCTTCCGCTATCATACACTTACATATACTCCGACCGATACGTATCCACCTCTCCCCGGATAATTCGTATCATTACTCCCACAAAATACATCTAAAAACACCCATACTCGTAAAAAGCCTTCCGCTACGATATTCCTACGCACACTCCGAACGATACGTATCCGCCTCTCCCGGATAATTCGCATCATAAGTGGTATCGGAGCCAAGGTCATCTCCTTGGGCGATTTATTCAACGAATTTTTTTTTGTTGAGGTATTTTGTTATCAATTTTTCTTTCCAAAAAAAAAAAGAGAATAAAAAATGTTTGATTTCTGTTATCCGTTCTCCGAATCTTCAAGTTTAGATCTTATTGTTGATTGGTCAAAACCTCCTGTTTTTGACGAATGCGATTGTGAAATTTGTTCACAAGTGAAAGCACACCCGATTGGCATGAAAGACGATTACGAGGCAATTTTATTCGGTCTTGAAATTGCATCCGATGAGTTCAACCACGATGATAAAGGTTTTGCCTCGCAAAATAATTATCATTTTTATGTTAATCATGATAGTTATTTTGTCGGTTGCCCTTTGAAATGTCCATTTGTCTATCGCCTCAAAGTTCTGCGCCACACTCGAACGTCCGATATTTTTGGGCTTATTATCTGTTTGGTGACTTTCTTTCATCCCTTGGGAGATGAGACCAATGCCGATTCGAGGACGAATCGCTTTAAAGGGGGAGGAAATGATACGAAATTGAGTAGTCCAAATAAATAAAACGAAGCAAGGATCGACGTAAATGGCCTTACAACGCATCATGCACGTACGGCAACATTTTTAGGCGAGAAAACGGACACAAGCCGGAAAATGACACAACTTGCCGGAAAATGTCGTCGCCTGCCGGAAAATGTCGAGCCTGCCGGAAAATATCGCACCTGCCAGAAAATGCCGAGCATTGCCGGCCGAACTCGGCCGTGTCGTCCGGCATGGCCCGTGCCGAGATGTCCCAGAATTGTGAAACTGACTGTCGGCCGAACCGGACCGTGTCGTCCGACACGGTCGAGTCACACTCTTCCGGATAAGGAGATCTCGCTGTCCGACCAACCCGACCGTGCCAGGCGACACGGTCGAGTCCTGCCACGGACAAATACATGATCGAATCAAAGAGGTGAATGACGCATACAAACGGAAATCCAACAATCACAGAAAACCGAGACTATTCGAAGTAGGCAACTTGGTTTGGGTACACTTAAGAAAAGAGAGATTCCCTAGTAAACGCAAGAACAAACTTATGCCGAGGGCCGAGGGACCTTACAAAATTGTGGGTAAGGTGAACGACAATGCATAAAAATTAGAACTTCCGGGCGATTATGGAGTACACGCCACTTTTAACGTGGGCGATCTATCTTTTTATCTTGACGACGAGGGAATCACTGAATTGAGGTCAATTCCTTTCAAAGTGGGAGAAGATGATGCGATATTAACACATCCAATCGAAGTAAATGAAGTAAGAATTGACGTAAGTGACGATACCACGTTGCATGCACATGCACCTACGTACTTCGGTGAGAAAACAAATGCGAAAATGGGAACAATCTTAATAATCGGAACCGGGATAACTTAGACGTATCGAACATGCATACGTATGGATGTTCATGCATACTAATCGACCACATTAGGGGGAGATTCGGCCGATTGTGTTTGGAGATCCATGAAGATCTTTGTCCCCTCTAGTTTCAAGATTTCTTTTCATTTTTAAAGTCCAACACAAGAGAATCAAAGATAGGAGATATGGCTCACTCCACACCTCACCAAAATCGGCCGAACTGATACGAATTATCCGGGGAGAGGTGGATACGTATCGGTCGGAGTATATGTAGGAATATCGTAGCGGAAGTCTTTTTACGAGTAGGGGGTTTTTGGATGTATTTTGTGGGAGTAATATCGAATATAACAATAAAAATATCGAACAAGAAGACTTGAACGATCAAGAACAAGAGTTTATCGAATTAGACCTATAACTCGATAAGGTGATTTCTTCCCAAGACCTATTGAGAATCAATCGGATTAATACTCGAAAACGCGTCGAATAAAAATCAAGTTTCGGTAAAAATCATTTACCAATGATAGAAACACAAAGTGTATTCTTTCACATTCAACATTCATAATACAATATATTACAAGGCTAATCAATGACTACTTATAGGAGGTGAAGCCTTCTTACAACTAAGGAATCTAAAACAACAAGATCACATGATCTTTGAAATGAAAAACAAAAACCAAGTAAAGAAATCAAAAGCAAGATCAAATGATCTTGAAAAGGAAGACAAGAATCAAAATAAAACTATAAAAATAACAACATCAAATAATAGGGGGATAAAGAAAGGAAAAAGAGACAAAAACAACACACACGGTGTATAAACAAAAGGGGTCCGGCCGCCGACACGGCCGTGTCGATGGACACGGCCGCGGCGCATTGTGGACGGATGCAAGAGACTCGACCGTGTTCGGCCGACACGGCCGGGCCGGTCAGCAGACTTTCGATGCTTTCCGAAGAGTAGGACACGGCCGTGTCTCGGACACGGCCGAGTCCGGCGCAGCTCGCTCGCCAATTCCTAAGGTTGCGACACGGCGTGTCCTCGGGACACGGCCGAGCTCGGCAGCCTTGGTCCTTTTACGTATTGTGTCCGCTTTTCGCCCAAAATGTCGACGTGCATGACGCGTTGTAAGGCCATTTACGCTAATCCTTGCTTCGCTTTCTTTATTCGACTAGTCAATTTCCGTATCATCTCCTCCCCTTTAAAGAGATTCGTCTCGAATCTAAAGTCCAAGGACGGTTGGTATTCCAGATAGGGTTGTGCTCCTCCCGTGTTGAAGATGTAATTTTCGCCGGATGTGTTGACGCTTGCTTGGGATTGCATTTTTAAAAGACCAACCCGCAAAATAAAAACAAACGACGTATCTAGGTGTCTACCATTTCCCTTAACTAATCCCCAAAAAGATTTGTGGTTTAACGGAATAATTTCCATTTCCTGGCCATGTGGGCACAAATCTTGTCCTCATTCCTTTCATCAATGAGTTCGCTCTTTTACCAAGCTTTCCACTACATATAGCCACATAGCTTTTACGTTGGTCTGCCTGAACCTGATCAATGAGAACAATTCGATTGGGATCCTCCAATTTTTTAACAATAATAGGAATAACCTCATAGAAATTTTGGGGAACAATCGCCTTGTCCTCAATCTCTTCATCTTCGTAGCTTGGGAACTGACGGTTGTGTAGAACTAAAAAGTATACTTGTGAGTTCCTCACTGTTAACTCGTCCCGACGCTCCAAATAATTTGAAACCGACTTGGTTTCTAAAGTACGAAGAACTAAGTCTCAGATCATAATCGGGAGCATCGTAAACTACACATTCTTCTTCTACTTCGTCCTCTATATCAAACTTGAGAATGTCGCCTAGCCTTTCTTGTTCTTCCTCGGCTATTAACTCGTCTCGGGTAGCAAGAGTCGGGCGAACATCATGCACGTGATCGAACCCTTGGTCAATGAAACAACTCACCTCCAAAGAATCTCGTCTCATTAGGCAAGTCAAGAGCTTTAGAAACCGAGTTGGGGGCTGATGTTGTTACGATTTTGAGAGCCGAACTCAAGCCGAAAGGTACGTATCTCTTGCGAAGTTTTCTTTTCAACGACTCCCACGAACGGATCTTGTTTTTTTCAAAGACGAGTCCTTTGCTTCTTCTTTAATTCGAACCAAATCAAGCGCCTTTAACCAACTTGATAATTGCATATTTACAACGCTCCTCATCGTTAAGACCTTTAAACTCGAACAAGCGATCCATCTTACGTTCCCATTCCAAATAAATTTTGGGATCGGCACTCCGATGAACTTCTAAGTTCGCTCAACTCGAACTCGTTAGTATGGCGTGGGAACACAGCCTTCTCCTCCTCGCCGAGGTTCCAGTAATTCATGTAAAGCATCACGTAGCTTTACCAAGACTTCGCATTGGAAAAGTCCATCTCTTCTAATGATCAAGAAATCGAACAGAAAATTTGCCAAGAAAGCCGTGAAGAATGAACCAAGAAGATGATTAAAGAATCTGATCTCCACCGTTCAGACTGTAGTTCGTTTAGTTGGCTTACCTTTGTCAAAATTTCGTGACGATCCAACGGTCAAATCCACGGGAAACTTTAGTTTGTTCCGACTGCGCTAATCTGCCAATGTTATGCGAAAATTCTTCTAACCGTGAAGAACAACCCAAGAAGGTGACTAAATACTTCAACTAAAAATTCGTTGAATAAATCGCCCAAGGAGATGACCCTGGGCTCCGATACCACTTATGATACGAATTATCCGGGGAGAGGTGGATACGTATCGGTCGGAATATATGTAGGAATATCGTAGCGGAAGTCTTTTTACGAGTAGGGGGTTTTTGGATGTATTTTGTGGGAGTAATATCGAATATAACAATAAAAATATCGAACAAGAAGACTTGAACGATCAAGAACAAGAGTTTATCGAATTAGACCTATAACTCGATAAGGTGATTTCTTCCCAAGACCTATTGAGAATCAATCGGATTAATACTCGAAAACGCGTCGAATAAAAATCAAGTTTCGGTAAAAATCATTTACCAATGATAGAAACACAAAGTGTATTCTTTCACATTCAACATTCATAATACAATATATTACAAGGCTAATCAATGACTACTTATAGGAGGTGAAGCCTTCTTACAACTAAGGAATCTAAAACAACAAGATCACATGATCTTTGAAATGAAAAATAAAAACCAAGTAAAGAAATCAAAAGCAAGATCAAATGATCTTGAAAAGGAAGACAAGAATCAAAATAAAACTATAAAAATAACAACATCAAATAATAGGGGATAAAGAAAGGAAAAGGAGACAAAAACAACACACAAGGTGTATAAACAAAAAGGGGCCGGCCGCTGACACGGCCGTGTCGATGGACACGGCCGCGGCGCATTGTGGACGGATGCAAGAGACTCGACCGTGTTCGGCCGACACGGCCGGCCGGGTCGGCAGACTTTCGATGCTTTCCGAAGAGTAGGACACGGCCGTGTCTCGGGACACGGCCGAGTCCGGCAGCCTGCTCGGCCAATTCCTAAGGTTGCAACACGGCGTGTCCCGGGACACGCCGAGCTCGGCAGCCTTGGTCCTTTTACGTATTGTGTCCGCTTTCTTGCCTAAAAATGTCAGACGTGCATGACGCGTTGTAAGGCCATTTACGCTAATCCTTGCTTCGCTTTCTTTATTCGACTAGTCAATTTCCGTATCATCTCCTCCCCTTTAAAGAGATTCGTCCTCGAATCTAAAGTCCAAGGACGGTTGGTATTCCTTGATAGGCTGTGCTCCTCCCGGTTGAAGATGTAATTTTCGCTTGATGTGTTGACGCTTGCTTGGGATTGCATTTTTAAAAGACCAACTCGCAAAATAAAAACAAACGACGTATCTAGGTGTCTACCATTTCCCTTAACTAATCCCCAAAAAGATTTGTGGTTTAACTAATAATTTCCATTTCCTGGCCATGTGGGCACAAATCTTGTCCTCATTCCTTTCATCAATGAGTTCGTCTTTACTGCTTTCCACTACATATAGCCACATAGCTTTTACGTTGGTCGGTGCCTGAACCGGATCAATGAGAACAATTGGATTGGGATCCTCCAATTTTTTAACAATAATAGGAATAACCTCATAGAAATTTTGGGGAACAATCGCCTTGTCCTCAATCTCTTCATCTTCTGTAGCTTGGGGAACGGACGGTTGTGTAGAACTAAAAAGTATACTTGTGAGTTCCTCACTCGTTAACTCGTCCTGACGCTCCAAATAATTTGAAACCGACTTGGTTTCTAAAGTACGAAGAACTAAGTCTGTATCATAATCGGGAGCATCGTAAACTACACATTCTTCTTCTACTTCGTCCTCTATATCAAACTTGAGAATGTCGCCTAGCCTTTCTTGTTCTTCCTCGGCTATTAACTCGTCTCGGGTAGCAAGAGTCGGGCAAACATCATGCACGTGATCGAACCCTTGGTCAATGAAACAACTCACCTCCAGCAAACTCGTCTCATTAGGCAAGTCAAGAGCTTTAGAAACCGAGTTGGGGGCTGATGTTGTTACGATTTTGAGAGCCGAACTCAAGCCGAAAGGTACGTATCTCTTGCGAAGTTTTCTTTTCAACGACTCCCACGAACGGATCTTGTTTTTTTCAGCACGAGTCCTTTGCTTCTTCTTTAATTCGAACCAAACTGAAGCGCCTTTAACCAACTTGATAATTGCATATTTACAACGCTCCTCATCGTTAAGACCTTTAAACTCGAACAAGCGATCCATCTTACGTTCCCATTCCAAATAAATTTTGGGATCGGTACCTCCGATGAACTTCGGAAGTTCGTTCAACTCGGACTCGTTAGTATGGCGTGGGGAACACAGCCTTCTCCTCCTCGCCGAGGTTCCAGTAAGTCATGTAAAGCATCACGTAGCTTTACCAAGAATTCGGCATTGGAAAAGTCCATCTCTTCTAATGATCAAGAAATCGAACAGAAAATTTGCCAAGAAAGCCGTGAAGAATGAACCAAGAAGATGATTAAAGAATCTGATCTCCACCGTTCAGACTGTAGTTCGTTTAGTTGGCTTACCTTTGTCAAAATTTCGTGACGATCCAATGGTCAAATCCACGGGAAACTTTAGTTTGTTCCGACTGCGCTAATCTGCCAATGTTATGCGAAAATTCTTCTAACCGTGAAGAACAACCCAAGAAGGTGACTAAATACTTCAACTAAAAATTCGTTGAATAAATCGCCCAAGGAGATGACCCTGGGCTCCGATACCACTTATGATACGAATTATCCGGGGAGAGGTGGATACGTATCGGTCGGAATATATGTAGGAATATCGTAGCGGAAGTCTTTTTACGAGTAGGGGGTTTTTGGATGTATTTTGTGGGAGTAATATCGAATATAACAATAAAAATATCGAACAAGAAGACTTGAACGCTCAAGAACAAGAGTTTATCGAATTAGACCTATAACTCGATAAGATGATTTCTTCCCAAGACCTATTGAGAATCAATCGGATTAATACTCGAAAACGCTGGCCGAATAAAAAAATCAAGTTTCGGTAAAAATCATTTACCAATGATAGAAACACAAAGTGTATTCTTTCACATTCAACATTCATAATACAATATATTACAAGGCTAATCAATGACTACTTATAGGAGGTGAAGCCTTCTTACAACTAAGGAATCTAAAACAACAAGATCACATGATCTTTGAAATGAAAAATAAAAACCAAGTAAAGAAATCAAAAGCAAGATCAAATGATCTTGAAAAGGAAGACAAGAATCAAAATAAAACTATAAAAATAACAACATCAAATAATAGGGGGATAAAGAAAGGAAAAGGAGACAAAAACAACACACAAGGTGTATAAACAAAAGGGGCCGGGCCGCCGACACGGCCGTGTCGATGGACACGGCCGCGGCGCATTGTGGACGGATGCAAGAGACTCGACCGTGTTCGGCCGACACGGCCGGGCTGGTCGGCAGACTTTCGATGCTTTCCGAAGAGTAGGACACGGCCGTGTCTCGGACACGGCCGAGTCCGGCGGCGCCTGCTCGCCAATTCCTAAGGTTGCAACACGGCGTGTCCTCGGGACACGGCCGAGCTCGGCAGCCTTGGTCCTTTTACGTATTGTGTCCGCTTTCTCGCCTAAAATGTCGTGACGTGCATGACGCGTTGTAAGGCCATTTACGCTAATCCTTGCTTCGCTTTCTTTATTCGACTAGTCAATTTCCGTATCATCTCCTCCCCTTTAAAAGAGATTCGTCCTCGAATCTAAAGTCCAAGGACGGTTGGTATTCCTGATAGGGTTGTGCTCCTCCCGGGTTGAAGATGTAATTTTCGTTGGATGTGTTGACGCTTGCTTGGGATTGCATTTTTAAAAGACCAACCCGCAAAATAAAAACAAACGACGTATCTAGGTGTCTACCATTTCCTTAACTAATCCCCAAAAAGATTTGTGGTTTAACTAATAATTTCCATTTCCGCCATGTGGGCACAAATCTTGTCCTCATTCCTTTCATCAATGAGTTCGCTTTTTACTGCTTTCCACTACATATAGCCACATAGCTTTTACGTTGGTCGGTGCCTGAACCGGATCAATGAGAACAATCGATTGGGATCCTCCAATTTTTAACAATAATAGGAATAACCTCATAGAAATTTTGGGGAACAATCGCCTTGTCCTCAATCTCTTCATCTTCTCGTAGCTTGGGAACGGACGGTTGTGTAGAACTAAAAGTATACTTGTGAGTTCCTCACTCGTTAACTCGTCCTGACGCTCCAAATCATTTGAAACCGATTTGGTTTCTAAAGTACGAAGAACTAAGTCTGTAACATTATCGGGAGCATCGTAAACTACACATTCTTCTTCTACTTCGTCCTCTATATCAAATTTGAGAATGTCGCCTAGCCTTTCTTGTTCTTCCTCGGCTATTAACTCGTCTCGGGTAGCAAGAGTCGGGCAAACATCTTGCACGTGATCGAACCCTTGGTCAATGAAACAACTCACCTCCAAAGAAACTCGTCTCATTAGGCAAGTCGAGAGCTTTAGAAACCGAGTTGGGGGCTGATGTTGTTACTATTTTGAGAGCCGAACTCATGCCGAAAGGTACGTATCTCTTGCGAAGTTTTCTTTTCAACGACTCCCACGAACGGATCTTGTTTTTTCCAGCACGAGTCCTTTGCTTCTTCTTTAATTCGAACCAAACTGAAGCGCCTTTAACCAACTTGATAATTGCATATTTGCAACGCTCCTCATCGTTAAGACCTTTAAACTCGAACAAGCGATCCATCTTACGTTCCCATTCCAAATAAATTTTGGGATCGGTACCTCCGATGAACTTCTAAGTTCGCTCAACTCGAACTCGTTAGTATGGCGTGGGGAACATAGGCCTTCTCCTCCTCGTCGAGGTTCCAGTAAGTCATGTAAAGCATCACGTAGCTTTACCAAGAATTCAAAGATTGGAAAAGTCCATCTCTTCTAATGATCAAGAAATCGAATGTAAAATTTGCCAAGAAAGCCGTGAAGAATGAACCAAGAATATGATTAATGAATCTGATGACCACCGATAAGACAGTACTTCGATGAGTTGGGTTACATTTCTCAATATTTCGTAACGATACAACGGTCAAATCCACGGGAAACTTTATTTTGTTCCGACTGCGCTAATCTGCCAATGTTATGCGAAAATTCTTCTAACCGTGAAGAACAACCCAAGAAGGTGACTAAATACTTCAACTAAAAATTCGTTGAATAAATCGCCCAAGGAGATGACCTTGGGCTCCGATACCACTTATGATACGAATTATCCGGGGAGAGGTGGATACGTATCGGTCGGAATATATGTAGGAATATCGTAGCGGAAGTCTTTTTACGAGTAGGGGGTTTTTGGATGTATTTTGTGGGAGTAATATCGAATATAACAATAAAAATATCGAACAAGAAGACTTGAACGATCAAGAACAAGAGTTTATCGAATTAGACCTATAACTCGATAAGGTGATTTCTTCCCAAGACCTATTGATAATCAATCGGATTAATACTCGAAAACGCGTCGAATAAAAATCAAGTTTCGGTAAAAATCATTTACCAATGATAGAAACACAAAGTGTATTCTTTCACATTCAACATTCATAATACAATATATTACAAGGCTAATCAATGACTACTTATAGGAGGTGAAGCCTTCTTACAACTAAGGAATCTAAAACAACAAGATCACATGATCTTTGAAATGAAAAACAAAAACCAAGTAAAGAAATCAAAAGCAAGATCAAATGATCTTGAAAAGGAAGACAAGAATCAAAATAAAACTATAAAAATAACATCAAATAATAGGGGGATAAAGAAAGGAAAAGGAGACAAAAACAACACACAAGGTGTATAAACAAAAAGGGGCCGGCCGCCGAACACGGCCGTGTCGATGGACACGGCCGCGCGCATTGTGGACGGATGCAAGAGACTCGACCGTGTTCGGCCGACACGGCCGGGCTGGTCGGGCAGACTTTCGATGCTTTCCGAAGAGTAGGACACGGCCGTGTCTCGGACACGGCCGAGTCCGGCGCGCCTGCTCGCCAATTCCTAAGGTTGCGACACGGCGTGTCTCCGGGACACGGCCGAGCTCGGCAGCCTTGGTCCTTTTACGTATTGTGTCCGCTTTCTCGCCTAAAAATGTCGACGTGCATGACGCGTTGTAAGGCCGCTTTACGCTAATCCTTGCTTCATTTTCTTTATTCGACTAGTCAATTTCCGTATCATCTCCTCCCCTTTAAGAGATTCGTCCTCGAATCTAAAGTTCAAGGATCGGTTGGTATTCCGGATAGGCTGTGCTCCTCCCGGGTTGAAGATGTAATTTTCGTTGGATGTGTTGACGTTGCTTGGGATTGCATTTTTAAAAGACCAACCTGCAAAATAAAAACAAACGACGTATCTAGGTGTCTACCATTTCCCTTAACGGAATCCCCAAAAAAGATTTGTGGTTTAACGGAATAATTTCCATTTCCTGGCCATGTGGGCACAAATCTTGTCCTCATTCCTTTCATCAATGAGTTCGCCTTTTCAAGCTTTCCACCACATATAGCCACATAGCTTTTACGTTGGTCGGTGCCTGAACCGGATCAATGAGAACAATTGGATTGGGATCCTCCAATTTTTTAACAATAATAGGAATAACCTCATAGAAATTTTGGGGAACAATCGCCTTGTCCTCAATCTCTTCATCTTCTCGTAGCTTGGGGAACGGACGGTTGTGTAGAACTAAAAGTATACTTGTGAGTTCCTCACTCGTTAACTCGTCCCGACGCTCCAAATCATTTGAAACCGATTTGGTTTCTAAAGTACGAAGAACTAAGTCTCAGATCATAATCGGGAGCATCGTAAACTACACATTCTTCTTCTACTTCGTCCTCTATATCAAACTTGAGAATGTCGCCTAGCCTTTCTTGTTCTTCCTCGGCTATTAACTCGTCTCGTAGCAAGAGTCGGCAAACATCTTGCACGTGATCGAACTCTTGGTCAATGAAACAACTCACCTCCAAAGAAACTCGTCTCATTAGGCAAGTCGAGAGCTTTAGAAACCGAGTTGGGGGCTGATGTTGTTACTATTTTGAGAGCCGAACTCATGCCGAAAGGTACGTATCTCTTGCGAAGTTTTCTTTTCAACGACTCCCACGAACGGATCTTGTTTTTTCCAGCACGAGTCCTTTGCTTCTTCTTTAATTCGAACCAAATCAAGCGCCTTTAACCAACTTGATAATTGCATATTTGCAACGCTCCTCATCGTTAAGACCTTTAAACTCGAACAAGCGATCCATCTTACGTTCCCATTCCAAATAAATTTTGGGATCGGTACCTCCGATGAACTTCGAAAGTTCGTTCAACTCGAACTCGTTAGTATGGCATGGAGAACACAGGCCTTCTCCTCCTCGTCGAGGTTCCAGTAAGTCATGTAAAGCATCACGTAGCTTTACCAAGAATTCGGCATTGGAAAAGTCCATCTCTTCTAATGATCAAGAAATCGAACAGAAAATTTGCCAAGAAAGCCGTGAAGAATGAACCAAGAAGATGATTAAAGAATCTGATCTCCACCGTTCAGACTGTAGTTCGATGAGTTGGCTTACCTTTGTCAAAATTTCGTGACGATCCAACGGTCGAATCCACGGGAAACTTTATTTTGTTCCGACTGCGCTAATCTGCCAATGTTATGCGAAAATTCTTCTAACCGTGAAGAACAACCCAAGAAGGTGACTAAATACTTCAACTAAAAATTCGTTGAATAAATCGCCTAAGGAGATGACCCTGGGCTCCGATACCACTTATGATACGAATTATCCGGGGAGAGGTAGATACGTATCGGTCGGAGTATATGTAGGAATATCGTAGCGGAAGTCTTTTTACGAGTAGGGTTTTTTGGATGTATTTTGTGGGAGTAATATCGAATATAACAATAAAAATATCGAACAAGAAGACTTGAACGATCAAGAACAAGAGTTTATCGAATTAGACCTATAACTTGATAAGGTGATTTCTTCCCAAGACCTATTGAGAATCAATCGGATTAATACTCGAAAACGCGTCGAATAAAAATCAAGTTTCGGTAAAAATCATTTACCAATGATAGAAACACAAAGTGTATTCTTTCACATTCAACATTCATAATACAATATATTACAAGGCTAATCAATGACTACTTATAGGAGGTGAAGCCTTCTTACAACTAAGGAATCTAAAACAACAAGATCACATGATCTTTGAAATGAAAAACAAAAACCAAGTAAAGAAATCAAAAGCAAGATCAAATGATCTTGAAAAGGAAGACAAGAATCAAAATAAAACTATAAAAATAACAACATCAAATTATAGGGGATAAAGAAAGGAAAAGGAGACAAAACAACACACAAGGTGTATAAACAAAAAGGGGTCGGCCGAACACGGCCGTGTCGATGGACACGGCCGCGGCGCATTGTGGACGGATGCAGCAGACTCGACCGTGTTCGCCGACATGGTCGGGCTGGTCGGCAGACTTTCGATGCTTTCCTAAGAGTAGAACACGGCCGTGTCTCGACACGGCCGAGTCCGGCGCATTCGCTCGCCAATTCCGAAAGGTTGCGACACGGCGTGTCCGGGACACGGCCGAGCCTGGCAGCCTTGGTCCTTTTACGATTGTGTCCGCTTTCTCGCCTAAAAATGTCGTGACGTGCATGACGCGTTGTAAGGCCGCTTACGCCAATCCTTGCTTCATTTTCTTTATTCGACTAGTCAATTTCCGTATCATCTCCTCCCCTTTAAAGAGATTCGTCTCGAATCTAAAGTCCAAGGACGGTTGGTATTCTGATAGGCTGTGCTCCTCCCGGGTTGAAGATGTAATTTTCGCCGGATGTGTTGACGCTTGCTTGGGATTGCATTTTTAAAAGACCAACCCGCAAAATAAAAACAAACGACGTATCTAGGTGTCTACCATTTCCCTTAACGGAATCCCCAAAAAGATTTGTGGTTTAACTAATAATTTCCATTTTCGGCCATGTGGGCACAAATCTTGTCCTCATTCCTTTCATCAATGAGTTCGCCTTTTCTGCTTTCCACCACATATAGCCACATAGCTTTTACGTTGGTCGGTGCCTGAACCGGATCAATGAGAACAATCGATTGGGATCCTCCAATTTTTTAACAATAATAGGAATAACCTCATAGAAATTTTGGGGAACAATTGCCTTGTCCTCAATCTCTTCATCTTCTCGTAGCTTGGGGAACTGGTTGTGTAGAACTAAAAGTATACTTGTGAGTTCCTCACTGCTAACTCGTCCCGACGCTCCAAATCATTTGAAACCGATTTGGTTTCTAAAGTACGAAGAACTAAGTCTCAGATCATAATCGGGAGCATCGTAAACTACACATTCTTCTTCTACTTCGCCCTCTATATCAAACTAGAGAATGTCGCCAAGCCTTACTTGTTCTTCCTGGGCTATTAACTCGTCTCGTAGCAAGAGTCGGGCAAACATCTTGCACGTGATCGAACCCTTGGTCAATGAAACAACTCACCTCCAAAGAAACTCGCCTCATTAGGCAAGTCGAGAGCTTTAGAAACCGAGTTGGGGGCTGATGTTGTTACGATTTTGAGAGCCGAACTCAAGCCGAAAGGTACGTATCTCTTGCGAAGTTTTCTTTTCAACGACTACGAACGGATCTTGTTTTTTCCAAAGACGAGTCCTTTGCTTCTTCTTTAATTCGAACCAAATCAAGCGCCTTTAACCAACTTGATAATTGCATATTTGCAACGCTCCTCATCGTTAAGACCTTTAAACTCGAACAAGCGATCCATCTTACGTTCCCATTCCAAATAAATTTTGGGATCGGTACCTCCGATGAACTTCAAAGTCTGCTCAACTCGAACTCGTTAGTATGGCGTGGGGAACATAGGCCTTCTCCTCCTCGTCGAGGTTCCAGTAAGTCATGTAAAGCATCACGTAGCTTTACCAAGAATTCGGCATTGGAAAAGTCCATCTCTTCTAATGATCAAGAAATCGAACAGAAAATTTGCCAAGAAAGCCGTGAAGAATGAACCAAGAAGATGATTAAAGAATCTGATCTCCACCGTTCAGACTGTAGTTCGATGAGTTGTCTTACCTTTGTCAAAATTTCGTGACGATCCAACGGTCGAATCCACGGGAAACTTTATTTTGTTCCGACTGCGCTAATCTGCCAATGTTATGCGAAAATTCTTCTAACCGTGAAGAACAACCCAAGAAGGTGACTAAATACTTCAACTAAAAATTCGTTAAATAAATCGCCTAAGGAGATGACCCTGGGCTCCGATACCACTTATGATACGAATTATCCGGGGAGAGGTAGATACGTATCGGTCGGAGTATATGTAGGAATATCGTAGCGGAAGTCTTTTTACGAGTAGGGGGTTTTTGGATGTATTTTGTGGGAGTAATATCGAATATAACAATAAAAATATCGAACAAGAAGACTTGAACGATCAAGAACAAGAGTTTATCGAATTAGACCTATAACTCGATAAGGTGATTTCTTCCCAAGACCTATTGAGAATCAATCGGATTAATACTCAAAACGCTCGAATAAAAAAATCAAGTTTCGGTAAAAATCATTTACCAATGATAGAAACACAAAGTGTATTCTTTCACATTCAACATTCATAATACAATATATTACAAGGCTAATCAATGACTACTTATAGGAGGTGAAGCCTTCTTACAACTAAGGAATCTAAAACAACAAGATCACATGATCTTTGAAATGAAAACAAAACCAAGTAAAGAAATCAAAAGCAAGATCAAATGATCTTGAAAAGGAAGACAAGAATCAAAATAAAACTATAAAAATAACAACATCAAATAATAGGGGATAAAGAAAGGAAAAGGAGACAAAAACAACACACAAGGTGTATAAACAAAAAGGGGCCGGTCCGGACATGGGCCGTGTCGATGGACATGGTCGCGGCGCATTGTGGACGGATGCAGCAGGACTCGACCGTGTTCGGCTGACACGGTCGGGCTGGTCGGCAGACTTTCGATGCTTTCCGGAAGAGTAGGACACGGCCGTGTCTCGGACACGGCCGAGTCCGGCGCCGCTTGTTCGGCCAATTCCTAAGGTTGCGACACGGCGTGTCCCGGGACACGGCCGAGCTCGGCAGCTTGGTCCTTTTACGATTGTGTCCGCTTTCTCGCCTAAAAATTTCATACGTGCATGACGCGTTGTAAGGCCATTTACGCTAATCCTTGCTTCGCTTTCTTTATTCGACTAGTCAATTTCCGTATCACGAACAAGGAGGAAAATGCCAACGAGTTGCTTCCATTTTTCAAGACTTTGTCAAAGGCTTACAAAAGAGTATCACATGTGAAAGATTTTGTCCCCTCCACATGTTGGGATTCAGTGATAAAATCAAATTACGCAGCGAAAAATAAACCGGTCCAACCGGATAAAACCAAACCCCAAAAATGGACCGATCAAGCATCATATAAACGAATATAAATAAGAAGGATGAAAAACAAAGAATACTTACCCTCGAAGTCCTTTGATAATATAATCTTCGAAGGAAAAACCCGAGCAAGCCTTTTCCCAATTACCGACACGAACACGAATCCAATGATCCAACACCGAAAATGCCGAATGTCTCTACTTCACACACGTCGGAAGTTGCCCGAAAAAATTCAATAGCAATCTGTTCTCCAAGAACACGGCTAGGAATTATTATAGGAATTTATATCTTATTTTTTATATTTTGTATCAACTCTAAGATGATAAAAAATTAAAGAAAAATTATCTCTCTTTCCTTTCAAATATCTCTCACGGCCGGAGCAGCAAACTTGCATGAAAAATGATGTCAAGTCCTCAAGACAACTTCACTCACCATTTTATATAATGTAATGATATATAAAGGAATAAATAATCCTTTACAACTATCATTCACAATTATATGGGAATCTCAACTCTAAGTGAGTTCCCACACACATGCAAGATCATGCCATACCATGAGGGGTGGGTGGCCACAAGGAAGTTTCCTAGAAAACGAGCTGAGCCACTCGGCTCAGTACGGACGCTCACAAACGACTCCGTTAAATACACTCCTTTTAATCATCAATGTATTTATATTAATCACTCAATCTAATTAATTAATTATATAAAATACAAATATATTTGTCTAAGAAATATAATTTTTGAATTAAATTAATTACCCGGTAACTTAATTTAAATTCATAAGTCCGATATTTGATTTATCGAGTAAATCATAATTAGATATCCAATCTCTCATATGATTAGGGAGATAATAAATTCACATTTATCCGTCAACGCTCCCGATGCGCGACTCAGAGGTCCGTCTCACCGCATTGGGAGGAACTAATGAGTGCAGCAAGACTTAGCCACTTAGCGGCCGCATCAGAAACCCCGATCGAGAACGAATGAAGGGATCATTCCAGACCATTATGTCATGAATACCGTATACGTATAAACCCTTCAATCATATGTCCCGGCCAAGTATTAGGATCACGAAAGTCAAACCTCATCAGAATTTGAATCTATGCTTTCGTTAATGCAAACTGAGATCATCGAGCTCTCGTGTATCAAATACAACTAGGTCTAAATGCTTTGGCCAAATACTTATAATCTCATTTTCCATTAACCGCATAGGACATTTACCTGCTCACTTACAGGAGAGAGAATTATATCTTGGTATTCAGTAGAGACTGCTACTTGCCCACTAAGTTGCATTTCGAGGTTGACCCCACACACCGGCTATTGGATCGAACTATTCTAATGACTAAATTAATGTCAAAAGCACATCTCCTATCAAACCTCAAGTCAAAGGTCCACGTATACCTATCACAACCTTTCGATCCAGTCATTGACAATCCCTGAGTGATATCCATGTGACCAAATCGAGGTGAATCGTGTTCGAGTATACTAATCTCACTAGCATACCTATAACGTGTGCTCCCACTAACCCTTAGTGAATACCGGCACTTTACATGTCAAAGTACACGTTGTACAAGTCTTGTATAAATTTATTGCCCAGATAAGTTTTATCGACTTGCGAACAAGTTAAGCATTCGAGCTCTAAACACTTCCAGTGCCTATCTCCTTATCTCCATAAGGAGTAGAATGTTTGCTCTCAAATGCAAGGACTATTATTCTATATACCAAATCACAATGCCAGTGATATACAATAATATAGAAATAATTATTGCCTTGTTAAATATTCATAATTACAATATATATGCTCTCACTCTCTCATCCTCTGAGTGGCATTCGAGGGCATATCCCTAACAGTCTCCCACTTACACTCAATGCCACAAACTATGGTATCTAATACTCATACTCTCTAGATGTATCTCTAAGACCTTCTGAGATAGTGGCTTGGTAAGCAGATCAGTAATGTTATTTGTTGTGTCTACTCTCTACAGTATAACATTTCCTTTCTGTCTTCCTCACTTTGAGGACACATCTCTAAGGAAAGTTTTGCACCATGTTGCATAGGAAGGAACCCTCTTTTTGAATCTTCCATCATAAATCGCTTCAGAATCTTTTCTATATAGAGGGCTTGGGAAAGACCTAACATTCTTTTCGCTCTATCCCGGTAGAGACGAATACCCAGTGATACGGAATTGACTAGTCCGAATAAAGACAACGAAGCAAGGATCGACGTAAATGGTCTTACGACGCGTCATGCACATACGACGACATTTTTAGGCGAGAAAACGGACATAAGATGTAAAAGTAATGTCCAAACTGTCGGAAAATGTCTAACCTGCCGGAAAATGTCCAACCGGCCGGAAAATATCCAACCTGCCGGAAAATGTCACGCCTGCCGGAAAATGCCGAGCACTGCCGACCGAACTCGATCGTGTCGTTCGACACGGCCCGTGCCGAGATGTGCCGGATAAGCCAAACTGACTGTCGGCCGAACCCGACCATGTCATCCGACACGGTCGAGTCACACTCTTCCGGATAAGAAGATCTCGCTGTCCGACCAACCCGACCGTGCCAGGCGACACGGTCGAGTCCTGCCAAACGTCCTTGTCGCGCCGCGCGGTCGAGTCACTGCCGGTCCTTGTCGCACAGGCGGTCGAAGTCGCCGCTTGACGCCCTTGTCACGCCGCGACCGTGTCAAGCGGACACGGTCGAGTCACTGCCGGTCCTTGTCGCGTCGCGGCTGTGTCGCCTGGCACGGCCCGTGTCCTGCCGGCAGATTTCTCTTTTTTTTTTTGCTTTTCTTTTGTGTGTTTGTCTTTTCTTTACTTTTTACTCATTTTAGGGATTGTGTTTCCCCTAAAATTATGATTGTTTTCCTTTTTGTATTTTATTTTTGATTTGTTTTGATTATTCAAAGATTTTATAAATCTTTGAATTGTTTTCTTTTATTTTGGGAAGACTTGAAGTCTCCTATATATAGGCTTGTGTAAGCATTGTAAGGGCATTGTATGTTGAAGAAATAAGATTACACTTGTGTTTTCTTGGTGAATGCTTTTCATCGAAACTTGATTTTTATTCGACGCGTTTTCGAATATTAATCCGATTAATTCTCAATAGGTCTTGGGAAGAAATCACCTTATCAAATTATAGGTCTAGTTTGATAATCACATTCATATTGTTCTTGTTTACGTAAGTCGAATTGCCCTACTTTCGGTTATTTCTTACGAGTGTTACACATATTCGAGTGTTGTGAGGTAACAAAATATTTCCGCTGCATTTCCTTGCGAGTTTACGTACTTTTTCATACGTAATTCATATCATTAGTGGTATTGGAGCCCAATGCTATTTCCTTGGCAATTTTATTGAAGATTTCTTGTTCAAAACTATCTCTTGAATCTTGTTATGGATTTCTCCGATCCCGATTTCTTGATGAAACTCCGGGACGCACTAAGCGGTCTACCAGAACCGCATATGCAAGCAAGACGCGGGGATGACGCACGTCAAATACACCATGCGGACGAGTTTAAAGTAAACGAACTTCCGGAGTTCGTTGGAGGTACCGATCCTGAAGCTTATTTGGAGTGGGAACGGAAGATTGAGCGCATGTTTGAATTCAAAGACCTTAACGATGAGAAACATTGCAAATATGCAATTCTCAAGTTAGGGAAGGGTGCTTCTCTTTGGTTTGAAGGAGTGAAGACACGAAGGACTCGAGTGGGAAAACAAAAATCCGTGGGATTCTTTAAAAGAAAACTTCGTAAGAGGTAGGTGCCAATATCACACCGGTTAACCTTATACCGGAAGATTGCCGACTTCATGCAAGGCAAACTAAGTGTCGGTGAATATATTGAAGAGTTCGAAAGTTTGGTCTTGATGGGAGAACTAGAAGAAAACGAAGAGCAAAAGATGTCACGTTTTTTACGTGGCTTAAATAAAAACATAGCCAACACGGTGGAGTTATATCCATATGAAGATTTCGATACTTTATGTGGACTATGCATAAAGATAGAGGCTCAAAACAAAGTGAAGTTTACTAAAACCGAATTTACATCAAAGTTCGAGGATCCAAGTACCAGTTTGAGTTCAATTACCACAACGATACCGACTCCTATCTCTACTACGGTTTCTAAAACCCATGGCGTACTGAAGGAAACGAGCCTAACTAAAGTAAGGTGTTTTAAATGCCAAGGATTCGGTCACTATCAAAATACTTGTCCTAACAAACGAGTGGTTACGCTAAGAGAAGCCATCACGGTCCGAGACGAGTTGCTAGTCGAGGACGAAGGAGAAAGACTAGGTGATGTATTTAATTCCAACGTGGAGGAAGACGCGGGAGAAGAGTGTGAAACTTACGAGGCTCCAAACTATGATACAACATTAGTTCTTCGTACTTTACAAGTCAAACCCATTTCAAATGATTCGAACAACGGACCAAATATTTCACACCAAGTGTCATGTCGGGAACAAATGGTGTAGTTTGATCATCGATGGAGGGAGTTGTACCAACGTAGCGTCAAGGGAGATGGTGACGAAGCTTGGACTCATCACTACTACTCACCCAAAACCATACGCATTACATTGGCTCGATGACGGGAATAAAGTGAAAGTCTCGAGACAAGTACGGGTCGGCTTAACCATGGGTTCGTACGTCGACAACATATTATGCGATGTACTCCTGATGGATGCATGCCATGTACTCTTGGGACGACCATGGCTATTCGATAGAGATGTTTTACATCGAGGAAGAAGTAACGAGTACGAGTTGCGGGATAAGGACAAGAGGATCGTGTTGAAATCAATGTCACTTCAATATATGATCCCTAACCGTGGTGAGAAACCGAATCTAACCATGTTTGCTAGTGAGAGGGAAATTGAGCTTGGTACTGAGATTGACCGGTTAAAAGAAAACGACAGCTTTGGGCCTAGTTTTTATAACGACTCAGTTTCTCGTGATGGACTTTTCGTCTTGGACAATTACCGGTTTGGGCTTAATGGATTAATTTTCGATGGGCCATTATTTGGGGAGCCCAACTATATTAAAATGGGGAGTGGGCCGGATTATGACGGACCACCAATATTTGATGAGGAATCAGTTGATGAAGAACGGCCCCTTATTACTCCCATGCGTCCCATTTCAAATGTCCACTTTTGGTCTGATATCGGTATTACCGAGCGGAGTAATTATTATTATTTTATTAATAATGATAGTTATTTTGTTGGTGATTCTCGAGGGCCCCCCACTACCTATCGTCTCAAGATTTTGGGCCATGTACGCACTGCGGACAATTTCGAGATCAAATACTTAGAGGCTTTAGTTATTTATCTTGATGACGAAGGGATTTCGGAATTGAAGACAATTCCCTTTAAAGGGGGAGGAAATGATACGGAATTGACTAGTCCGAATAAAGAAAACGAAGCAAGGATCGACGTAAATGGTCTTACCACGCGTCATGCACATACGGCGATATTTTTAGGCGAGAAAACGGACATAAGACGTAAAAGGAATGTCCAAACTGTCGGAAAATGTCTAACCTGCCGGAAAATGTCCAACCGGCCGGAAAATATCCAACCTGCCGGAAAATATCACACCTACCGGAAAATGCCAAGCACTGCCGACCGAACTCGGCCGTGTCGTCCGACACGGCCCGTGCCGAGATGTGCCGGATAAGCCAAACTGATTGTCGGCCGAACCCGACCGTGTCGTCCGACACGGTCGAGTCACACTCATCCGGATAAGGAGATCTCGCTGTCTGACCAACCCGACCGTGCCAGGCGACACGGTCGATGATACGATTACGGCATATCCAAACGAAGTAAGAATCGACGTAGGTGACGATACCAAGTTGCATGCACATGCACCTACGTACTTTGGTGAGAAAACATCCGCGGAAATGGGAACGATCTTAATAATCGGAACTGGGATAACTTAGACGTATCAAAACATGCACACGTATGTATGTTCATGCATACAAAATCGGCCATATTAGGGGAGATTTCGGCCGATTGTGATGGGTGATCCTTAAAGGATCTTTTGTCCCCACTACCTTAAATAATTGCCTCATTTTTCAGGCCCACCAACAAGATCAAGGAAAGAAGACTTGATTCACTCCACTCTCTTGAAGTTTCGTCCGAACCATGTGAGAAGAAGAGGCCAAGATGTCACTTTCATGATCAAGTCATTATCATGCCTTACAATATATCACATGAGGAGGATTCTTGTCCACTCCTTCTTGGAAGCCCCCCGGCCAATTTGTGCACCTCAAGTCAAAATGTTGTGATCTTTGTAGAATAGTTTAATAAATGCTTGTATTTTAGCTAGATTTTGTGTGATCTTGTTTGGCTTGGTTAGGAGTTATAATGGCTATATAATAGCCTCATCCTCAACCATTTGTTATCACCTTTGAATGAAGAAAAAACGAAATACATCACATGTATTCTAGTTGAATGATTTTCAGCACACTTCGATTATAATTCGACGCATTTTCGAGTTGTAATTTAATCAATTCTCAATAGGTCTTGAGGAGAGATTGTCTTATCAAACTATAGGTCTAGTTTGATAATTTACCTTCATTTTATTCGTGTTTATGCAAAGCCGAATTGCCCTACTTTCGGTTGAATATTACGAGTGTTACACAAAAACGAGTGTTGTGAGGAAATAAATATAACCGCTGCATTTTTCGGCGAATTTACATACATATCATACGTTAATTCGTATAATAAGTGGCATCGGAGCCCAAGGTTACTTCCTTGGCGAAATTCTCTTGGCGATTTTCTTACCAAAACTACCTTATCATGGATTTTTCCGATGATTTCATGGAGAAACTACGTGAAGCACTACACAGCATGCAAGAACCACGTTTTCAAGCAAGAAGAGGAGGATATGATGCACATTCACCGCGTCATGTGGATGAATTTAAAGTTAATGAACTTCCGGAATTTGTCAGAGGTACTAATCCCGAAGTTTACTTGGAGTGGGAGAGGAAGATTGAACGTATGTTCGACTTCAAACACCTTAACAATGAGAAACGTTGCAAATATGCAATTCTCAAGTTAGGGAAGGGCGCTTCCTTATGGTTCGAGGGTATGAAAACACAACGAGCTCGTGCGGGAAAAGAGAAAATCCGTTCTTGGGATTCTTTGAAGAAAAAACTACGTAAAAGGTATGTCCCGACATCACATCGGTTAACCTTATACCGAAAAATTGCGGAGTTCGTACAAGGGAAACTAACTGTGGAAGAATACATCGAAGAATTTGAAGGCTTAGCCTTAATGGGAGAACTTGAAGAAAATCAAGAACAAAGAATGTCACGTTTCTTACGTGGCCTAAACCGAAATATTTCAAATACGGTGGAATTATACCCATACGGAGATTTTGACACTTTATGCGGACTATGCATAAAAATTGAAGCTCAAAACAAGTTGAAGTTTACCAAACCCGAATTCCCATACAAATTCGGAAATGCAAGTGCCGGCTCAAGTTCTACTACGAAAACTATCGTACCTTTTCAAGTCCCTACCCCGGCACCAAAGTTTCCTCATGTTTCCAAGGAAACGAGCTTGGCTAAAGTACGATGTTTTAAATGTCAAGGCTTTGGTCACTATCAAAATGCATGTCCAAATAAACGGGTGGTCACTTTGAGAGAAGCTCTTGCGGTCCGAGACGAACTCCTAGTCGGGGACGAGAAGGAAGGCCTTGGTGACGTATTTAATGTGGAGGCCGAGGAAGAGAATGAAGATTGCGAGACTTATGATGCTCCGGAATATGATACTACTTTAGTGCTTCGAGCATTACATACCAAAATTATTCCAAGTGATACGGAACAAAGAGACCAGATTTTTCATTCCAAATGCAAAGTCGGAGAAAAGTGGTGTAGCTTGATAATAGACGGGGGAAGTTGCACAAATGTGGCATCAAATGAGATGGTCACCAAGCTCGGGCTAACTACTATGACCCACCCGAAACCATATGCTTTACATTGGCTCGATGATGGAAGCAAGGTGAAGGTGACGAGACAAGTACGGATCAACTTAACTATGGGATCATACGGAGACGATGTGTTATGTGACGTACTCCCGATGGACGCATGCCACGTGCTTTTGGGACGACCGTGGATGTTCCACCGAGATGTTTTACATCGAGGTCGGAGTAATGAATATGAATTACAAGACAAAGGAAAGAAGATTGTACTCAAACCGATGTCCCCGCAAGCCATCCGTTCGATGAGTTCTAGTCGAGTGGAGAAACCGAAACTTACCATGCTTGCTAGTGAAAGAGAAATGGAACATGCCATTAATGACAGGGAGCGAGTAGATTTGGTGATGTTTAAAGAGACACGGGAAGAAAACATAGGAGTACAAAACGGAGGAGAGCTAGATGTGTTGTTACGCGAATTTGAGGATGTTTTTCCCGAAGAATTACCGTCGGGTTTACCACCTATTCGCGGGATCGAACACCAAATTGATCTTATACCGGAGCACCACTTCCTAATAAAGCCGCGTATAGATGTAATCCCGAGGAGACGAAAGAATTACAAAGACAAGTCGAGGAGATTTTGGACCGCGGATATGTCCGGAGAGTTTGAGTCCGTGTGCGGTTCCGGTCTTACTTGTCCCTAAGAAAGATGGTTCTTGGCGGATGTGTGTGGATAGTCGGGCCGTGAACAATATCACCATCAAGTATCGGTTCTCTATCCCAAGACTTGATGATATGTTAGACGAACTACATGGTTCGGTGATCTTTTCCAAAGTTGATTTACGAAGCGGATATCATCAAATCCGAATGCGAGAAGGTGACGAGTGGAAGACGGCCTTCAAAACGAAAAATGGATTATATGAATGGACCGTTATGCCTTTCGGTCTTACAAATGCGCCTAGTACCTTCATGAGGTTGATGAATGAGGTACTTAAACCATTTCTGGGGAAGTTCGTGGTTGTATATCTGGATGACATTCTAATCTATAGTCAATCACTACAAGAACATTTCGGGCACTTAAGGCTAATCTTCGAAACCTTGAGGGACCGAAAATTGTATGGAAAAAAGGAGAAGTGTTTGTTCTTCGTCGAAAGTATAGTCTTTCTTGGCTATGTCGTTTCGAAGGACGGAGTGGCGGTTGATCAAACAAAAATTGAAGCAATTAAATCTTGGCCGACCCCTACGACCGTGATGGAAGTGAGATCATTTCACGGACTTGCTTCTTTTTACCGGAGGTTTATTCGAGACTTCAGCACCATTTCAAGTCCGATAACGGAGTGTTTAAAAAAAGGACCATTTGTATGGAACGGGGCTGCCCAAGGAGCTTTCGAGAAGTTAAAGGCCAAATTATGCGAAGCACCGATTCTAACACTACCCGATTTTTCTCAACCATTCGAAGTTGAGTGTGACGCTAGCGGAGTTGGAATTGGAGCGGTTCTTATCCAGGGTAACCGACCTATCGCTTACTTTTCGGATAAGTTGAACGGAGCTCGGTTGAATTATTGTACTTACGATAAAGAATTCTATGCTATCGTACGGGCCCTTGATCATTGGAGTCATTACTTACGGACGAAGCATTTTATTCTACACTCGGATCACGAATCATTGAAGTACATTAACGGGCAACATAAACTGAGTCCGAGGCATGCCAAGTGGGTGGAATTCCTACAATCATTTCACTTTTCATCCAAGTACAAAAACGGTAAAAGCAATGTCGTTGTGGATGCGTTATCTAGGAGGTATGCCTTACTTTCTACTCTGGAGGTTCGGTTACTTGGTTTCGAAATGTTGAAGGAATGTTATGAAAACGATGAAGATTTCGGAGAAATTTTTACTCGTTGCAAATCTGGTCCGTTCGGGGAATTCATGTTACAAGATGATTTCCTATTTAAAGGAAATAGACTTTGTGTTCCAAAACAGGCGGTTCGAGAATTATTAGTCCGAGAAGCTCACGGAGGAGGTTTAGCAGGACATTTTGGCACAGCTAAAACGTTGGAAGTAATAAAAGAACATTTCTTTTGGCCCAAAATGCTAAAAGACGTTTACAATGTTTTAAGTAAATGTGTAACATGTCACATCTCGAAGAGTTCGTTCAAACCGGGATCATATATGCCTCTACCGGTTCCAGAAAGACCGTGGGAAGACGTATCCATGGACTTTATTGTCGCTTTACCCCGTACTCAACGAGGTAAGGATGCTATTATGGTGGTTGTTGATCGGTTCTCAAAGATGGCTCATTTCGTGGCTTGCCACAAAACCGACGACGCAAGCAACGTGGCCGACTTATACTTCCGAGAGGTGGTTTGTTTACATGGAGTACCGAAGACTATTGTGTCGGATCGGGATTCTAAATTCCTTAGCTATTTTTGGAATACTTTGTGGAGGAAAGTGGGAACGAAACTCTTATTTAGCACTTCGCACCATCCGCAAACCGATGGTCAAACCGAGGTCACGAATCGAACATTAGGAACGTTGTTGCGAGGACTTGTGAATAAAATGCAAAAGGATTGGGACGTGAAACTTGCTCATGCGGAATTTGCCTATAACCGATCCCCTACACATGCTACGGCACATTCTCCTTTCGAAATCGTTTACGGGTTAAATCCTTATATACCCTTGGACTTGATTCCATTGCCGAAAGACGAGTTGGTACACAAAGATGCGGAGTCGAAACTTAAGTCGATGATCAAATTGCACGGACAAATACATGATCGAATCAAAGAGGTGAATGATGAATACAAACGGAAATCCAACAATCACGTAAAACCGAGGCTATTCAAGTAGGCGACTTGGTTTGGGTACACTTAAGAAAAGAGAGATTTCCGAGCAAACGCAAGAACAAACTCATGCCGAGGGCCGAGGGTCCTTACAAAATCGTGGGAAAAGTGAACGACAATGCGTATAAGATAGAACTTCCGGCGACTACGGGTACACGCCACTTTTAACATGGGCGATCTATCTTCTTACCTTAACGACGAGGGAATCACCGAATTGAGGTCAATTCCTTTCAAAGGGGAGGGGATGATACGACACGGCATCTCCAAACGAAGTAAGAATCGACGTAGGTGACGATACCAAGTTGCGTGCACATGCACCTACGTACTTTGGTGAGAAAACATCCGCGAAATGGGAACGATCTTAATAATCGGAACCGGATAACTTAGACGATCAAAACATGCACACGTATGCATGTTCATGCATACAAAATCGCCATATTAGGGAGATTTCGGCCGATTGTGATGGGTGATCCTTAAAGGATCTTTTGTCCCCACTACCTTAAATAATTGCTCTCATTTTTCAAGCCCACCAACAAGATCAAGGAAAGAAGACTTGATTCACTCCACTCTCTTAAAAGTTTCGGCCGAACCATGTGAGAAGAAGAGGCCAAGATGTCACTTTCATGATCAAGTCATTATCAAGCCTTACAATATATCACATGAGGAGGATTCTTGTCCACTCCTTCTTGGAAGCCCCACGGCCAATTTGTGCACCTCAAGCCAAAATGTTGTGATCTTTGTAGAATAGTTTAATAAATACTTGTATTTTAGCTAGATTTTGTGTGATCTTGTTTGGCTTGGTTAGGAGTTATAATGGCTATATAATAGCCTCATCCTCAACCATTTGTTATCACCTTTGAATGAAGAAAAAACGAAATACATCATATGTATTCTAGTTGAATGATTTTCAGCACACTTCGATTATAATTCGACGCGTTTTCGAGTTGTAATTTAATCAATTCTCAATAGGTCTTGAGGAGAGATTGTCTTATCAAACTATAGGTCTAGTTTGATAATTTAACTTCATTTTATTCGTGTTTATGCAAAGCCGAATTGCCCTACTTTCGGTTGAATATTACGAGTGTTACACAAAAACGAGTGTTGTGAGGAAGTAAATATAACCGCTGCATTTTCCGGCGAATTTACGTACATATCATACGTTAATTCGTATCAGTCGAGTCCTGCCAAATGTCCTTGTCGCGCCATGGCGAAGTCATCACGCTGTCCTTGTCGCGCCGCGGCCGAAGTCAGCCGACGACGCCTGTCACGCCGCGACCGTGTCAAGCGGGCTCGGTCGAGTCACTGCCGGTCTTTGTCGCGCCGCGGCCGTGTCGTCTGGCACGACCCGTATCCTGCCGGCAGATTTCTCTTTTTTTTTTTGCTTTTCTTTAGTGTGTTTGTCTTTTCTTTGCTTTTTACTCATTTTAGGGATTGTGTTTTCCCTAAAATTATGATTGTTGTCCCTTTTGTGTTTTATTTTTGATTTGTTTTGATTATTCAAAGATTTTATAAATCTTTGAATTGTTTTCTTTTATTTTGGGAAGACTTGAAGTCTCCTATATATAGGCTTGTGTAAGCATTGTGAGGGCATTATATCTTGAAGAAATAAGATTACACTTGTGTTCTCTTGGTGAATGCTTTTCATCGAAACTTGATTTTTATTCGACGCATTTTCGAATATTAATCCGATTAATTCTCAATAGGTCTTGGGAAGAAATCACCTTATCAAACTATAGGTCTAGTTTGATAATCACATTCATATTGTTCTTGTTTACGTAAGCCGAATTGCCCTACTTTCGGTTATTTCTTACGAGTGTTATACATATTCGAGTGTTGTGAGGTAACAAAATATTTCGCCGCATTTCCTTGCGAGTTTACGTACTTTTCATACGTAATTCGTATCACCTTAATATAGTTAGCTTCTCCCAAGTCTTTCATTGAGAACTCTTTAGAAAGCCAAGCTTTCACGTAATCGAGCATTCCTACGTCGTTTCCTATAAGTAGAATGTCATCTACATATAGTATTAAGAACGCAATTTTGCTCCCACTAACCTTCTTGTAAATACAGGGCTCCTCTTCATTTTGGACAAAATCAAACTCTTTGACTGTCTCGTTAAAACCTAGTGTTCACAGTTGTTTTATTCTTTAGATTTAAATGGTATAAACCATTTAATAATGTAGGAGTACCAACCAATTTATTTCTAAAATAAATTTGACAGGACCCATCTCCAATAAAGAAGTGAAATCCCTTTCGGTCCATGACCGGAATTGATACAATATTTTTGTGCCCCTTGGGCAAAACAAGTACATCATCTAAAGTAAGAATAAAACCAGATTCTAAATCCAACATAAGGGATCCGATATCAGAAGCCTCGACACTATGCCCACTTCCGACGGTGACCATCACCTCCCCTGAATCCATCTTCCTACTTCGCCCGCATCCCGATTCATTGTACAAATGTGAGAACTCGCACCGGAATCAAGTATCCAAGAAGTAGAATATACAGTTACAGAACAATTTGTTTCTAAAACCAGTAGTTCCGTACCTGAAGGCGCATTACAGTCAAGCTTTGGATAGTACCTCTTCCAGTGGCCTAGCTCACCGCAGTTGAGGCATACAACCATTTTCTTGGCCCCCTTGCTCTTTTGAACTATTGGGGCCTTGCCATTTCCCTTGTCGATCTTGGCTATTGGACCTAACTGCTTCTAGTTCTTTTTCTTCTTATTCTTGGACTTCCAAGTCCCAGAAGAAATCACAAGTGCAGCTTCCTTTCCCTTTGTCTTCATCTGAGACTGGGCAGTCGTCAGTTTATTCATTAGCCCAGCTAAGTTACATGCAATCTCATTGCAGTTGAATTCATGACAAATTGTGAAAAGGAGTCAGGAAGTGACTGCAGGATAAGGTCAGTTTGGAGAGATGCATGCATCTGAAAATCAAGAGCTTCCAATCTCTCAATCATCGAGATCATCTTGAGGATATGGTCCCCAACCCTCTCTCCTTCCTTCATCCTGGCGCCGAATAATTGCTTCGATATATCATATCTAGCAGTTCGGCTATGCTCTCCATAGAGCTCAGCCAGGTGCGATAAGATGGCTCTCGAAGACGTCATCTTTTCATGGGCACGTTGAAGCTCATTGGTCATTGATCCTAACATGTACCCTCACACTCTTATGTCGTCTTTTACCCATTTCTCATGGGCATCGACATCTTCCTGATTGGCTCGGGTTCTTGCAGGAGCCGCTGGGATGTCCGCCTCCAAGACCCCAGAATTTCCATAGTTAGGACAATCCTCAAGTTCCGAAGCCAGTCCACATAGTTCAAGACTAGTCAGGACGTTCTTTTCAAGTAGTATAGCGAGTGGGTTCATTGTCATATTGAGAGTTTTGTTAACTGCAGAAAATAATTTAAGATTCGTTAGTGATTATTTAATTATGATCCGAGTACAGAATTTAAGGGCTTTCTTTATTCATAACTCGGCTCCCACTATTTTATCGGTATTTACATACTCCCATGTTAAATCCTAAGTCTTGGGTGACTTCATAGTGGTGATCGATTTCTTTACAAAGTTTAATAGAGGGCAACCTATACGGTTTCTATTCTATTATTCTTTATAAAGTGGTATCTAATATCAACTCATCTAATGGATGATTCGATCTTCTTTTACCCTAGTTCACTTGCCCTCAACCCATTCGGCTTCTATGGCTCATTGAACTATCTAAGTTTAAACGTCAACTCCTATTAGTCTGACAATTGAATCTTACCCGGCAACTCATACGGTTTATAAGGGTTTGATTTGTCACAACAAAAGACATCTAATGCACTCTAGAAATTTATCAACTTTCCCCAAAAATATTACCCCGACATATTCGGAAAAATAATATTCCGGTTTATATTTCAATTTTCCATGAGTTTGACGGAGGGTAGGAAACCTCGTAACCTTTATAACTTAGTGTTTGTAAGTGGGAGTATTAATGCGATTATATGTTACACTTTGCACATTAATCCATTTATAAGCGCGGTTTGTCGGTTTGTTTGTTTGCCATACAATATGAAAACATACACAACCTAAAACTAACAACATGCAGTTCATGGACCGTTCCTAGAACAAAAACATCGTAATCTAATTACATGTCTTCGGTCTAGAATCTTCGTCTACTCGAGCGGATCTTCCTCCGGTCTTCGTCATTACATATAAATTTTACATTTGAAAAATTGCATCCTATACAAATTTTCTAGTAAAATAAATAGGCTCAAAATGGCCTTTACAACCCAATCGAATAAAACAAACGATTCAAAACTAGGTCCATGAACTACATCCCCATTCAAAATTAATGCAACAATTACATTAAAGTAAATGGCAATAATAATTAATCTAAAATTGATCTAATCAACAAAAACTAATCCAACAATTAGAATTAATCCAATTAATTCACTTAACCCTTAATTTTAATTTACTACGGACAAAATAAATATTTCATTAAATTAATTCCCTTAAAATAAAATTACCATAATTATATTTTAGTCAAATTAAATCCAATTTAGTTTGCGAAAAATTAATTTACCGAACGAAATATAAAAATGGAGTCGAAAAACACAAGGCCCGGGCCAAGCCCGACAGGCTGCCTTAATTACCAACATGACAAATTTGACCCAAATTTGACCAAATTACCAATTTGACCCAAATTTAGCCCATCCATCCCAAATTTAAATTAAATTTCATAAATTTAAAATTTGAATTCTGAAAGAGTCCTACCAATTTTTCGGCTCATTTTTTTCGTCCGAATCCAAAATAATATTTTTCTAATTTTTATATTACACAATTAAATCGCTTTTCAAAGAAAAATAGATTTATATTGTAACATAAAATCATGAAAAATAATTTTTAGATGAACAATTAAACATCAACAATTAAAACAATTATGATACTAAATCATAAAAAATAATCAAGCATTCCAAATGCAAATATCGAATATACGATCGTATAGACCTGCTCCGATACTACTGTTGGGATTCAGTGATAAAATCGAATTACGCAGCGGAAAATAAACCGGTCCAACCGGATAAAACCAAACCCCAAAAATGGACCGATCAAGCATCATATAAACGAATATAAATAACGAGGATGAAAAACAAAGAATACTTACCCTCGTAGTCCTTTGATAATATAATCTTCGAAGGAAAAACCCGAGCAAGCCTTTTCCCGATTACCGACACGAACACGAATCCAATTCGTTGTAGCTTGTTTGAATGATCCAACACCGAAAATGCCAAATGTCTCTACTTCACACGCGTCGGAAGTTGCCCGGAAAAATTCGATAGCAATCCGTTCTCCAACAACACGGCTAGGAATTACTATAGGAATTTATATCTTATTTTTTATATTTTGTATCAACTCTAAGATGATAAAAAATTGAAGAAAAATTATCTCTCTTTTCTTTCAAATATCTCTCACTACTGAGCAAAGAAACTTGCATGAAAAATGATGTCAAGTCCTCAAGACAACTTCACTCACCATTTTATATAATGTAATGATATATAAAGGAATAAATAATCCTTTACAACTGTCATTCACAATTATATAGGAATCTCAACTCTAAGTGAGTTCCCACACAGATGCAAGATCATGCCATGCCATGAGGGGTGAGTGTCCACAAGGAAGTTTCCTAGAAAACGAGCCGAGCCACTCGGCTCGTGTACCGGACGTTCGTCAAACGACTCCGTTAAATACGCTCCTTTTAATCATCAATGTATTTATATTAATTAATCAATCTAATTAATTAATTATATCAAATACAAATATATTTCTCTAAAAAATATAATTTATGAATTAAATTAATTACCCGGTAACTTAATTTAAATTCATAAGACCGATATTTGATTTATCCAATAAATCATAATTAGATATCCAATATCTAATATTAATAGAGAGATAATAAATTCACATTTATCCGTCAACGCTCCTGATGCGCGACTCCGTAGGTCCGTCTCAGCCGGCATTGGGAGGAACCAATGAGTGCGGGCAGCTCTTAGCCAGCCTAGCGGGCCACACAGTAAACCCCGACTGAGAACGAATGAAGGGATCATTCCAGTACCATTATGTCGTGAATACCGTAGACGTATAAACCCTTCAATCATATGTCCCGGTCTAGTATTAGGGTCACGGTAAAGTCAAACCCTACTGTAACTTGACTCTATGCTTTCTGTTAATGCAAACTGAGATCATCGAGCTCTCGTGTATCAAATATAACTAGCTCTAAATGCTTTGGCCAAAGACTTATAATCTCATTTGCCATTAACAGCATAGGACATTTATCTGCTCACTTACAGGAGAAAGAATTCTATCTTGGTATTCAGTAGACACTATTACTTGCCCGCTAAGTTGCATTTCGAGGTTGACGCCACACACCGGCGATTGGATCGAACTACTCTAATGACTAACTTAATGTCACAAGCACATCTCCTACTGAAACCTCAAGTCAAAGGTCCACGTATACCTATCACAACCTTTCGATCCAGTCATTGACAATCCCTGAGTGATATCCATGTGACCGAATCGAGGTGAGTCGTGTTCGAGTATACTAATCTCACTAGCATACCTATAACGTGTGCTCCCACTAACCCTTAGTGAATACCGACACTTTATATGTCAATGATACGGAATTGACTAGTCCGAATAAAGAAAACGAAGCAAGGATTGACGTAAATGACTGATGCGAATTACGTGTTAAGATGAACGTAAAATCGCCGGAAAATGCAGCGGTTATAGTGATACGAATTACGTATGAGAATGGACGTAAACTCGTAAGGAATGCAGCGGAAATATAATTGATCCTCCCAACACTCGAATATGTGTAACACTCGTAAGATATAACCGAAAGTAGGGCAATTCGGCTTACATAAACAAGAACAATATGAATGATTTATCAAACTAGACCGATAGTTTGATAAGATAATCTTTCCTCAAGACCTATTGAGAATCGATTCGATTAAAACTCGAAAACGCGTCGAATTATAACCAAGGTTTCGATGAAAAGCATTCACCAAGAAAACACAAGTGTATTCTTATTTCTTCAACATACAATATCTTCTCCTGCAAAACTACTCAAAGGCTACTTATAGGAGATGTAGCCTTCTAACCAACTAAGGAATCAAAGCTTACATGATCTTGACATGACAACCAAACATCAAAATAAAAATAAGGATGGAATCAAACAAATGGGAGGGAATCACATAATAAACATAGTTATAAGTCACCCCACATAACATGCAAGTCTAATCATGACATGTGAGGGGAGGAAAAACAACAAAAAATAAAAAAAATCAGCAATAATGGAATTTGCTGGTCTGCCGGACACGGCCCGTGCCGATCGGCACGGTCGCGGCGCGCATATGGCTAGCAGGGACTCGACCGTGTCGCCTGGCATGGTCAGGTTGGTCGGGCAGCGGGAATTTACTTATCCGGAAGAGTGTGACTCGGCCGTGTCGCCTGGCACGGTCGGGTTGTGTCGGCACGGGCCGTGTCGGACGACACGGTCGGGCTCGGTCGGCAGCGAGATTTTACTTTCTAGGACATCTCGGCACGGGCCGTGTCGGATGACACGGCCGGGTTCGGTCGGCAGTGATCGGCCAGTTCCGGCCGGGTTCGGTCGGCAGTGATCGGCCAGTTCCGGCAGGTGGTGAATTTTCCGGCCGGTGGTGATTTTTCCGGCAGTTCGTCCATTTTCCGGCCGATTGTCGACCTTCCGGCATAGCATGACACGGGCCGTGTTATATGACACGGCTGAGACCGAGACTCCACGTCTTATGTCCGTTTTCCCGCCTAAATACGTAGTAATCTGTGCATGGCGTGTTGTAAGGTCATTTACGTCGATCCTTACTTTGTCTTCTGCATTTGACACGATTGATTCCGTATCATATAGTTATTACCTCACAACACTCGTATTTGTGTAACACCCGTAAGATTCAACCGAAAGTAGGGCAATTCGGTTTACGTAAACACGAATAAAATGAAAGTAAATTATCAAACTAGACCTATAGTTTGATAATTTAATCTCTCCTCAAGACCTATTGAGAATTGATTAAATTACAACTCGAAGACGCGTCGAATTATAATCGAAGTGTGCTGAAAATCATTCAACAAGAATACATGTGATGTATTTCGTTTTTTCTTGCTTCAAAGTTGATTACAAAGGGTTGAGGATGAGGCTATTATATAGCCATTATAACTCCTAACAAAGCCAAACAAGATCACACAAAATCTAGCTAAAATACAAGCAATTATTAAACTAACTATAAAGACTTTTGACAAAGAAAAGAAAACAACATGTGCTTGGCTTCTTCCATTTGATTTTGGCCGTGGGGTAGCATGAAGGAAAGAGATCACCATCTATCTCATGTGATAAGGCTTTGACAAAGACTTGAACAAGAAAGCAACATCTTGTAGTCTTCCTCCACATGTGGTTCAGCCAAATTGTTATTCAAGGGGTGGAGGGAAATCAAATCTCATGTGTTGATATGGTGGATTTTGAAAATGGACACAAAGTTGAAAGTAGTGGGGACAAAAGATCCTTCAAGGATGCATGTCACAATCGGCCGAAATCTTCCCCAAATGGCTGATTTTGTATGCATGTTTTGATACGTCTAAGTTATCCCAGTTCCGATTTTTAAGATGGTTCCCATTTCCGCTTTTGTTTTCTCGCCGAAGTACGTAGGTGCATGTGCATGCAACGTGGTATCGTCACCTACGTCAATTCTTACTTCGTTTGGAGATGTCGTAATCGTATCAATGACCTTACAACGCGTCATGCACGTACGACAACATTTTTAGGCGAGAAAACGGACACAAACCGTAAAATGACACAACCTGCCGGAAAATGTCGTCGCCTGCCGGAAAATGTCGAGCCTGCCGGAAAATATCGCACCTGCCGGAAAATGCCGAGCACTACCGGCCGAACTCGGCCGTGTCGTCCGGCACGGCCCGTGCCGAGATGTCCCAGAATTGTGAAACTGACTGTCGGCCGAACCCGACCGTGTCGTCCGACACGGTCGAGTCACACTCTTACGGATAAGGAGATCTCCCTGTCCGACCCGACCATGCCAGGCGACACGGTCGAGTCCTGCCAAAATAGGTCTTGGGAAGAAATCACCTTATCGAGTTATAGGTCTAATTCGATAAACCTTTGTTCTTGATCGTTCAAGTCTTCTTGATCGATATTATCACTTTTCCCGATATTACTTCCATTTTCCATTTGTTCGAATTTTCATTGTCATATTCGATATCACTCCCACAAAATACATCCAAAAACACCCATACTCGTAAAAAGACTTTCGCTACGATATTCATACGTATACTCCGACCGATACTCATCCACCTCTCCGGGATAATTCGTATCATAAGTGGTATCGGAGCCCAAGGTCATCTCCTTGGGCGATTTCTTCAAAAGATTTATTGTAACACCCCAACCCGACAAGGGTAGAAGTATCACATTGTGGTGGCATATCAGAACATACATAAATAAACGCAAGCGGAAGTCTTATCATAAATATCAAAGGAAAGTAAGTCAGCATGACTTAAACAATACATAAGTTTTATGTATGTTCTGATATGCCACCACAATGTGATACTTCTACCCTTGTCGGGTTGGGGTGTTACATTTATTTTTTTCAAAACCTTCTCTTGAATCTTGTTATGGATTTCTCCGATCCCGATTTCTTGATGAAACTCCGGGATGCACTAAGCGGTCTACCGGAACTGCGTATGCAAGCAAGATGTGGGGATGACGCACGTCAAATACACCATGCAGACGAGTTTAAAGTAAACGAACTTCCGGAGTTCGTTGGAGGTACCGATCCCGAAGCTTATTTGGAGTGGGAACGGAAGATTGAGCACATATTTGAATTCAAAGACCTTAACAACGAGAAACGTTGCAAATACGCAATTCTCAAGTTAGGGAAGGGTGCTTCTCTTTGGTTCGAAGGAGTAAAGACGCGAAGAACTCGGGAAGGAAAAGCAAAAATCCGTTCGTGGGGTTCTTTAAAAAGAAAACTTCGTAAGAGGTATGTGCCAACATCACACCGGTTAACCTTATACCGGAAGATTGCTGATTTCATGCAAGGCAAACTAAGTGTCGGTGAATATATTGAATAATTCGAAAGTTTGGTCTTGATGGGAGAGCTAGAAGAAAACGAAGAACAAAAGATGTCACGTTTTTTACGTGGCTTAAATAAAAACATAGCCAACACGGTGGAGTTATATCCATATGAAGATTTCAATACTTTATGTGGACTATGCATAAAGATAGAAGCTCAAAACAAAGTGAAGTTTGCCAAAACCGAATTTACATCAAAGTTCGAGGATCCAAGTACCGGTTCGAGTTCAATTACCACAACGATACCGACTCCTATCTCTACTACGGTTTCTAAAACCCCCGGCGTACCAAAGGAAACGAGCCTAACCAAAGTAAGGTGTTTTAAATGCCAAGGATTCGGTCACTATCAAAATACTTGCCCTAACAAACGAGTTGTGACGCTAAGAGAAGCCATCACGATCCGAGACGAGTTGCTAGTCGAGGAAGAAGGAGAAAGACTAGGTGATTCCAACGTGGAGGAAGACAAGGGAGAAGAATGTGAAACTTACGATGCTCCAAACTATGATACAACATTAGTTCTTCGTACTTTACAAGTCAAACCCATTTCAAATGATTCGGAACAATGGGATCAAATTTTTCACACCAAGTGTCAAGTCGGAGACAAATGGTGTAGTCTGATCATCGATGGAGGAAGTTGTACCAACGTGGCGTCAAGGGAAATGGTGACGAAGCTCGGACTCATCACTACTACTCACCCAAAACCTTACGCATTACATTGGCTCGATGACGGGAGTAAAGTGAAAGTCTCGAAACAAGTACGGGTCGGTTTAACCATGGGTTCGTACGTCGACAACATATTATGCGATGTACTCCCGATGGATGCATGCCATGTACTCTTGGGACGACCATGGCTATTCGATAGAGATGTTTTACATCGAGGAAGAAATGTAGTACGAGTTGCGGGATAAGGACAAGAGGATCGTGTTGAAACCAATGTCACTTCAATCTATGATCCCTAACCGAGGTGAGAAACCGAATCTAACCATGTTTTCTAGTGAGAGGGAAATTGAACTTGGTACTGAGATTGGCCGGTTAAAAGAAAACGACAACTTTGGGCCAAATTTTTATAACGACGCAGTTTCTCGTAATGGAATTATTATCTTGGATGATTACCAAATTGATGAAAGTAAATTATTTTGTGATGGGCTATTATTGGAGGAGCCCAACAATATTGAAACGGAGAGTTGGTCAGATTATGACGGACCGCCAACATTTGATGAGGAACCAGTTGATAAAGAGGAATCCGTAATAAATCCTGTGTTTCCCATTCTTAATGTTGAACCCGATGTGGAATTATCAGTGTTTCCAATTCAGGAGGATGAACTCGATGTGAAATTAACCGTGCGTCCCATTTCAGATGTCCACTCATTTCATGATATCGGTATTACCTGGCGGAGTAATAATTATTATTTTATTAATAATGATAGTTATTTTGTTGGTGATTCTCGAGGGCCCCCCACTACTATCGTCTCAAGATTTTGGCCCATGTACGTACTGCGGACATTTTCGAGATCAAGTACTTAGAGGCTTTAATTAATTATCTTGATAACGAAGGAAGTTCGGAATTGAGGACAATTCCCTTTAAAGGAGGAGGGGATGATACGGAATTGACTAGTCCGAATAAAGAAAACGAAGCAAGGATCGACGTAAATGACCTTACAATGCATCATGCACGTACGGTAACATTTTTAGGCGAGAAAACGGACACAAACCAGAAAATGACACAACCTGCCGGAAAATGTCGTCGCCTGTCGGAAAATGTCGAGCCTGCCGGAAAATATCGCACCTATCGGAAAATGCCGAGCACTGTCGGCCGAACTCGGCCGTGTCGTCCGGCACGGCCCATGCCGAGATGTCCCAGTGCAGGCGGCGTCGGCCGAACGGCCGTGTCGTCCGACACGGTCGAGTCACACTCTTACGGATAAGGAGATCTCGCTGTCCGACCCGACCATGCCAGGCGACACGGTCGAGTCCTGCCAAACGTCCTTGTCACGCCGCACGGTCGAGTCACTGCCGGTCCTTGTCGCGCCGCGCCCGTGCCGAGTCACTGTCAGACGTCCTTGTCGCGCCGCGACCGTGTCAAGCGGACACGGTCGAGTCCCTGCCGGTGCCTGTCGACCGCGCCGCGGCCGTGTCACGGGACACGATCGAGTCCGTGCCGGCAGCCCACATATTTTATACACTTTTGTGTATTTTTGACTTCTCTTTTCCTCTTTACTTATTTTAGGGATTATGTTTTCCCCATTTTGTGATTTATGTTTCTTGTATGTATTTTATTTGATTTGTTTTGATTATTCAAAGATTTTATAAATCTTTGAATTATTTTCTTTTTTTTGTTTGATTTCTTAGACTAAGACTTCACCTCCTATAAGTAGGAGTTATTATCATTTGTAATGATACAGGATTATGAATGTTGAAGTATAAGAATACACATTGTGTTTTCTATTCTTGGTGAATGTTTTTCATCGAAACTTGATTTTTATTCGATGCGTTTTCGAGTATTAATCCGATTGATTCTCAATAGGTCTTGGGAAGAAATCACCTTATCGAGTTATAGGTCTAATTCGATAAACCCTTGTTCTTGATCGTTCAAATCTTCTTGATCGATATTATCACTTTTCCCGATATTACTTCCATTTTCCATTTGTTCGAATTTTCATTGTCATATTCGATATTACTCCCACAAAATACATCCAAAAACACCCATACTCGTAAAAAGACTTCCGCTACGATATTCATACGTATACTCCGACCGATACGCATCCACCTCTCCGGGATAATTCGTATCAGTCAAAGTACACGTAATACAAGTCTTGTCTAAATTTATTACCTAGTTAAGTTTTATCGACTTGCGAACGAGTTAAGCATTCGAGCTCTAAACACTTCCAGTGCCTATCTCCTTATCTCCATAAGGAGTAGAATGTTTGCTCTCAAATGCAAGGACTATTATTCTATATACCAAATCACAATGCCAGTGATATACAATAATATAAAAATAATTATTGCCTTGTTAAATATTCATAATTACAATACATATGCTTTCACTCTCTGATACGAATCGGTCAACATCATCAAATACAAATTACCAATTCTCGCGCGCACGACGACTTCGTAGCAGTTTTAGTATTTTGCCCATAACTTTCTCGTCCGAAATCCGATTCAGGTGATTCAAGTGGCCATGGAAAGCTAAGAAAGAGAGCTACAAATCTTATGAAGACCATAGGACCAAATTCGGACCCATTGGATCCCAGAAATGACAAAAACGACAGCATCATATTTGGTCCAAGATTATGAAGATTTTCTTTCCTTCCCCACCTTGAGAAAGACTTTCATCAAGTCACCATCACCTAAACATGCTTGAAAGGGACATATCTTGACTTCATATCTTTACAAAATAAAGAGGTGATTCCCTCCTTCCCCACCTTTGTCACGTACGGCCAAACCAAGGGATGAAGTGAAGACTTTCTTCATCATGTCACTATCCCTCATTTCATTATCACCATGTAGTTCCAAGAAGGAGGATATCACAAATCAACACCAAATCCCCCTAAAGTGTGATTCGGCCGAATTAATGCAAGGAAGGACCGAATTAATGCAAGGAAGGAATGATATTTTTCTACTTCATGTCACCATCAAGACCAAAGTTTGCTTCATGTCCCTTTCACCTAATATCACCAAGATATTTGGTATTACCCTTAGATTTTTCGGCCGATTAGGATGTTGTTGGGAAGTTTCCTTTTCTCGTTTTGTTGTATTTTCTTACGGTTGTAAACTACTATATATAGTAGTGTTCGTTGTACTTGTAAAAAAATCTTGAAGTTTGAAGTTATAAAACATTGTATTTCTCTTGAAATATACGTTGAACGAGTTCAACAAAACCTTAGTTATTATTTCGGCGTCTCGAGATTTTAACTTGATCAATTCTCAATAGGTCTTGGGAAGAGATTACCTTTTATCGAGTTATAGGTCTAGTTCGATAAAACACATCCAAATCCGTATCCCATACTACTTCACGGCGAAATCCATTTAAGTTCGGCCCTTAGTAATTTTCAAGTGTTACTTTGATACTTGTTAAACTTCCGTTGTATTTTATACGTATTACTTACGTAATTCGTATCATTATCCGATATTTCATCCATATTCATACACTCAATTACCATATTCGTAAAAGCCTTCGCTATCATACACTTACATATACTCCGACCGTACGTATCCACCTCTCCCGGATAATTCGTATCATAAGTGGTATCGAGCCCAAGGTCATCTCCTTGGCGAGTTATTCAACGATTTTTTTTTTTTTGAGATTAAAGCGGTCGGAAGAAAACAAAGTTTCCGTGGATTCGACCGTTGGATCATTACGAAATTTTGACAAAGGTAAGCCAACTTCTTGAACTACAGTCTGAGCGGTGGAGATCAGATTCTTTGATCATCTTCGTGGTTCATTCTTCACGGATTTCTTGGAAAATTTTTGTCCGATTTCTTGTCAAGAACTATCTCTTGATTCTTGTTATGGATTTCTCGAGCTCGATTTCTTGATGACACTCCGTGGCGCACTAAGCGGCTTACGGAGCAACGTATGCAAGAAAGGCGAGACGATGCCAACAATATTGATTTCTTGGCCCAATTCCATGACATCTAATTTCACGGAGATAGTAATCCAAATCGTGCATAGATTGGCTTCGTGCTTGTGAGGAGCACTCGGACTTCAAGGCTGCCCGATCAACCGCCGTGTTTCGTTGGTGGCAAGGCGCCTCCGCGGTAGCGCCGCCGTTTGGTGGCAAAAGCCCAAACAGATCCGTTCACAACAACGTAAGCCTAAAATCAAGATTGGCTTAAATTCAAAAATATTTCAATCGAAGGTTCAAATCCCCATCTTACCACCAATCCTTCAACGCCCCACCACCGGCATTCGATCTAAGGTCTTCCTCCATCAAGGAATTCCCAACAGAATCTTTTTTCGATGAAGACAATGTCCCTACGGTCATTTTCAAAGAAGTAGGCAGACGAGTTTTCAACGGAGCAATTCAACGAAGAAGATGAGTTGAGCCGTGTCTCCCTAGTCGACGAACCTAGATCTTGCTACTTTGATCATGGGCTAGTTGGTTGTGTTGGTCAAATTGACCAAAGCGGACCAAATTATTTTAGTAACGCGAAACAAGATCACGGCCTTATGCTTTACAAGCGGCTAATCTTGAAGATGAACTCTTTGTCACCGACTTTGATATGTGAGAATTTCTGCGACATTTTTGATGACAAAAAGACGATGGTTGGAGTCATTTGCACTATCGGAGCAAAGTGGGTCGTATGACTTTGTTGCGATGCAAGCGAGCTTAGTGGATTAATTTTTGAGACATTATTGGAGAGCACGGCAATATTGAAGCGGAGTGTTGGTTAGATTATGACGGACCTTGACATTTGATGAGGAACCAATTGATGAAGAGGAATCCGTAATAAATCTATGGTTCCCGTAATAAATTGTGTTTTCCATTTTTGATGATGAACCCAGAAATCGGTGTTTCGGTCTGGAGGAGGAACCGATGTGGAGTTAGCAGTCGTCCCATTTGAGATATCCACTCATGTCATGATATCGGTATTACAGCGGAGTAATTATTATTATTTTATTAATAATGATAGTTATTTTGTTGGTGATTCTCGAGGGGCCCCACTACCTATCGTCTCAAAATTTTGGGTCATGTACGTCTGCGGACATCTTGAGATCAAATACTTAGAGGCTTTAGTCAATTATCTTGGTGACGAAGGGAGTTCGGAATTGAGGACAATTCCCTTTAAAGAGAGAGGGTATGATACGAATCGGTCAACATCATCAAATACAAATTACCAATTCTCGCGCGTACGGCTTACTTCGTAGCAGTTTTAGTATTTTGCCCATAACTTTCTCGTCCGAAATCCGATTCAGGTGATTCAAGTGGCCATGGAAAGCTAAGAAAGAGCTACAAATCTTATGAAGACCATAGGACCAAATTCGGACCCATTGGATCCCAGAAATGACAAAAACGACAGCATCATATTTGGTCCAAGATTATGAAGATTTTCTTTCCTTCCCCACCTTGAGAAAGACTTTCATCAAGTCACCATCACCTAAACATGCTTGAAAGGGACATATCTTGACTTCATATCTTTACAAAATAAAGAGGTGATTCCCTCCTTCCCCACCTTTGTCACGTACGGCCAAACCAAGGGATGAAGTGAAGACTTTCTTCATCATGTCACTATCCCTCATTTCATTATCACCATGTAGTTCCAAGAAGGAGGATATCACAAATCAACACCAAATCCCCCTAAAGTGTGATTCGGCCGAATTAATGCAAGGAAGGACCGAATTAATGCAAGGAAGGAATGATATTTTTCTACTTCATGTCACCATCAAGACCAAAGTTTGCTTCATGTCCCTTTCACCTAATATCACCAAGATATTTGGTATTACCCTTAGATTTTTCGGCCGATTAGGATGTTGTTGGGAAGTTTCCTTTTCTCGTTTTGTTGTATTTTCTTACGGTTGTAAACTACTATATATAGTAGTGTTCGTTGTACTTGTAAAAAAATCTTGAAGTTTGAAGTTATAAAACATTGTATTTCTCTTGAAATATACGTTGAACGAGTTCAACAAAACCTTGGTTATTATTTCGACGCGTCTCGAGATTTTAACTTGATCAATTCTCAATAGGTCTTGGGAAGAGATTACCTTTTATCGAGTTATAGGTCTAGTTCGATAAAACACATCCAAATCCGTATCCCATACTACTTCACGGCCGAAATCCATTTAAGTTCGGCCACCCTTAGTAATTTTCAAGTGTTACTTTGATACTTGTTAAACTTCCGTTGTATTTTATACGTATTACTTACGTAATTCGTATCATTATCCGATATTTCATCCATATTCATACACTCAATTACCATATTCGTAAAAGCCTTCCGCTATCATACACTTACATATACTCCGACCGATACGTATCCACCTCTCCCCGGATAATTCGTATCACTCTCTCATCCTCTGAGTGGCATTCGAGGGCATATCCCTAACACCACACCCATACCTCACGGCCGAAAGCAAGAAGTGTCCAAGATTGGTGTTGATTCCTTTTTCTTCGTCAAAGTCTTGTTAGAATAGTTTAATCTTTGTTTGATTTTAGTTTGATCATGTTTGATCTTGTAATGGCTATTTATAAGCCATATTTTCAGCCTTTTGAAAGCAACTTGAATGATAAAAATGAAATACATTTTGTATTACTTCTTGTTGAATGATATTCATCAAAACCTTGGTTATAATTCGACGCGTTTTCGAGTTGTAATCTAATCGATTCTCAATAGGTCTTGGGGAAAGATTACCTTATCAAACTATAGGTCTAGTTTGACAAATCACTTTCATATTGTTCTTGATTACGTAAACCGAATTGCCCTACTTTCGGTTATTTTCTTACGAGCGTTACATATATTCGAGTGTTGTGAGGATCAATAATATTTCCGCTGTATCGTATGCGGGTTTACATCCATTTGAATACGTAATTCGTATCAAGATCCTATTAACGAGATTTAATCACGTATAGTAAAGGCTTAATCGGAGCTATTATAGTCAATCCCTTGCTACAAAAAGACTTAGTCAAGAAGTAGAAGCTAATGGGGAGCTGTTATAGCCAATTATCAATTCAGAATGCTCGAATTCAATCAATAAAACTGAGTTTTCGTAGAGTTCCTACTCGAGCACATGTAACGTGGTCTTATCTACTATTAACAAGATTTAATCGAGAAGTAAAGGCTTGATCAGAGCTATTATATCCAATCCTTGCTACAACAAGAATTAATCAAGAAGTAAAGGCTTAATCGGAGTTGTTATAGCCAACTCTCAGTGCAAAAGGCTATCTAACCAAAAAACCATAGTTTTTATAGAGTTCCGACTCGAATACATGTAACATGGTCTTATCTCATATTAATAAGACTTAACCAAGAAGTGAAGTCTTAATCGGACCTATTATAGTTAATTCTCAATACAAAATGCTCGAATCTAATCAATAAACCTGAGTTTTCATAGAGTGCTGACTCGAATGGATGTAACGTGGTCTTATCTCCTATTAATAAGACTTAATCAAGAAGTTTACTTCTTGATTAAAAATGTAACGTGGTCTTATCTTATTGATTTAATCACGAAGTAAATGTTTGATCGAAGCTATTGTAGTCAATTTCTTGCTACAACAAGACTTAATCAAGAAGTAAAAGCTTAAGCGATGCTGTTATAGCCAATTCTCAATTCAAAATGCTCGAATCTAATCAATAAACCCGAGTTTTTGTAGAGTTGATACGAAATCGACTATTCCAAGTGAAGAAGACGAAGTGAGGATCGAGGTAAAGCACCTTGAACATACACCTACGTACTTAGGCAAGAAAACGGATACGAGACTTGGAGTAACCTTGGTGATCGGAATTGGAATAACTTAGATGTGTCGACATGCATCACGATTGGTCCAAGTTGGTGAAGATCTCGGCCGATCTTGTCCAAGATGATAAAGATTTCATCCCATTTCTTTATATTAAAGTGATGCATGATATCTCAAGAATATCATGTGAAGAAGATTTCACCCACCCTTTGTCCCCTTTGATTGACCGCGGCCCCCCTTCGGCATGGAGTGTGCCATCTCTTTTTGTTGTCCTGTTTCTTTATTTTAAAGATCATGTGATCTTACCTTTTGATTATTTTATTTGATTTTGTAACACTACTCTTATCTATAAGTAGTCATGTTTGGAATGTATTTGACATCTCTTGAATAAAAATACATTATATCACTCTTTTGAGTTATATTTGTTTGACGTGTTCAATCAAAATTCTCGATTATTATTCGACGCATTTTTGAATTCTAATCCGATCGATTCTCAATAGGTCTTGAGAAGAAATCACTTTATCGAATTATAGGTCTAATTCGATAAAACACCTTGTTCCTGTTCCGATGAATTTTCATAATCTTGGGCGATTCTTACGTTGTGTTTCATACTTCGGATTATTATTTGTGTTTCCCTGTTCGCAGCAGTTGCTGGTCGTTGTTCGGGTTGGCTCCCTGTTTCTGTTGCGTCCGACCACAAGTTGCTGTTTGGAGTCATTTGTTGTTGTTCGCTTTCATTCGGTTGGGTACTATTGGCGGGCGTATTGCTGTTCGTTACTGCTGTTAGTAAGGAGTTATTCTTTGTTCGCTCTGCCGTAGCGACGAGTTAGTCTTTGTCGGTTTGCGAACCGCTGTTCGATTTCTCTTGACCGTTTCTTTGTCAGCTCGTGAAATTGCCTTCTGATCACAATTAAATGCGTAAGTGTACGTAATGCGTATGAAATCTGACGGAAGATTATTATGTTTGGAAAAGTATCAAAGTATCAACCAAAAGTACAAGGTGGTGACCGAATTTAAATGGATTTCGGCCGTGAAGTAGTATGGTATATGGGTTTGAATGTGTTTTACCGAATTAGATCTATAACTCGATAAAAGGTAATCTCTTCCCAAGACCTATTGAGAATTGATCAAGTTAAAATCTCGAGACACGTCGAAACAATAACTAAGGTTTGTTGAACTCGTTCAACGTATATTTCAAAGAAATACAAGGTTTATTACTTTCAAGATATCTTACAATCACCAAATGGACTACTATATATAGTAGTTTACAAGGATAATGATACAAAAACAACAAGAAAAAAACGAAATGCAAGTCTCCATCCCTTAGCATGTTCGGCCGATTCTTCAAGGTGGGGAAGGAGGAGATCTTCTTGATTTGGCAAGATATGAAGACTTTTGATGATTCCTTTTCATCATGCTTGGGCCGCAAATTTCAAAGGGTGGGGGATGATATCTTCACAACTTTGAATAAGATAAAAGTTTTGGTGATTTTGTCATAAAAAAAAGGATGCTTGACAAATCTTCAATCTTTTTTTTTTTTTAGGAAAAAGTCAATTGCATAAATAAAATAAGAGTGGCCAAGAAAGGCTGGCCAATACCCGACAACCATATAGAATGGTGCACCAAACAACGTAACAAAGAGCAAAAGTAGGAAAACAAAGCCTATGAACAAATGGCTACCAAAGCTACAAAGCCTAGAAAGATACAAACAAAGAGGAACTACCAAGCTATCCTCCAAATACGACGAAGAGCCACAGTAGATAGAGAACGAGCGGGCCATCTATGAGAGATAATATCACGAACAAGACCTATCACAGAAAGTAACCGAATGAGGATCTCGGCGGCTCTGGCCAAACCTCCTCTCGTTCCTCTCTGCCCAAATCAAATAGACCAGCGGCAAGAAGAATACGGTAAGCCATGTTGACCACGTGCTTACCTCTCCACCTCCTAGCGACCCACAATACCCCAGGCTCCACACAGTGAGGCCAGCGAGCGGACGGCCCTCCTAGCAATAGAAATACACCTCCTAGAATAAGGGCCTTTGAAAGAATAGGTGGGAGTGCGTCTCTACCGCCATACCACAAAGGACACAAATCCCATCAATATCTGAAGCCAAGGCTTATCCATAGTCGATAACCGCTCTGAATAGCCAACCGAGAGGATGAAAGAGTGTCTCGGGATCTTCCCGGTCCGTGCAGAGCGGAGCCCAAGGAACAGGGCGAATAACCTCTCGAGGAACCGAAGAGCGAAGAGGATGAAAAATTCCCGAACTAAGCGGTCTCCATAAAGCGCGATCCGACCCCCATTAATATGTGGCAAAGCGAAGTAATCTGCGAAGCTCGGGCCTATCCACCACCGGCCACTCCCAAGAACCCTCAACAATAACCGAATCAAGCTAGCACCCACGTCGATCCGGACCACGGAGGAGCTCTAGGAGCAGAATGCCTAATCACACCGATAGAATGCCGGGGTCCGACCACAAGAAGAAGGATGAGCCATCTCAATGGAATCTTGAAATGCTCCCATAACAAGGGGCCTTGATTTGAAGTAGCCTTGATACCAAGTGAAGTGGAGAAACACTAAGGTCGAGAAGAACAACTGCTGCAACCTAAAAGTCAGAACCCAATGCTTGACAGAGCGATTAGAGCCGTGATAAGAGCCCCGAGATATGACGAGCCATCGGCCCGGTCTGGAGCCTCAACGGAATGATGCCACGGCCCCCACAATCCACATCGAAGCAAACCTTAGCCGAGGCCACCTTGGCAGGCCGAATCATGAGAACCCGCCCGGAGGAACCGCGTGATACGTTTCTCAATCAAAGAGAGAACGCCCTTAGGCAAAATAAAACTACCACCAATAAATATGTAAAGAAGATAAGACAGGCGAATAAGGCGCACCGGCACTGCCATGGAAAGAAACAGTACTAGCCCACGAACTCGGACGACCATTAATCGAATCAAACAAAGGGAACACATAGCAATTGTCGGCTTAGAAGTAATCAAGGGAACTCCCAAATACCTCACAGAAGGTGACCTAGTGAAACCTAACAAGCTACTGGGCCAGGGCCCCTGCACTGAGCACTAGGCGAAAGAAGATATTACTCTTACTCGGGTTGGCGTAGTCGAGAAAGGAAGCAAAGATCTCAATACTTTTCTTAAGAACAGCGGAGACAACATCGGGATTACGAGAAAGGAGGAGGTCATCGGCAAAAGCAAGCATGAAGGTGCGTGTAGCCAAACACTTCCGGTGGAATCGAACCCGGAGTCTGAGCGATCTCATGGGCGATAATACCATGGAGGACCTCCATAACAATAACAAACAGATACGGAGAGATAGGGTCACCCTGCCTCAGCCCCCTACGGCCCCTAAAGATACCCTCAGCATCCCCATTCAAGGAGATCGAGTAAGCCGGAGTGGTGATACACTCCCTAACCCAAGCAATAAACGTCTGGTGGAACCCCATACATTGCAGAGCAATCAAAACAAAATCCCATTCAACAGTGTCGTAAGCTTTCATAAGATCAACCTTAAAGACACACCGACTCGGCATCCCTCTTTGCCCATAACCATGAAGAAGCTCCTGGGCGAGAAGGATATTATCACTAATCCGTCTCCCAGGAATAAAAGCAGTCTGAGCTGGATCAATCAAGGAATCAAGGCTATCACGCATACGATGGACCATAATCTTAGAAGTAGCCTTATATAAAAGGTTACAACAAGAAATCGGTCTAAAATCAGACATGCTCCTCGGCAAAGCAACTTTAGGAACAAGAGATATAAGGGTAGTATTGATGCCTTGTGAAATGACCCGAGGAGAAAAAATGTTTAATAGCGTAAGTAATCTCACCCCCAACAATCGGCCGGGCTCGTCGATAAAAGCGGCATTAAACCCATCGGGGCACGGGGCCGAATTCATATCGAACCCAAAGAAAGCGAGCGAACCTCCTCATGAAGCCAGTCGATCATATGCTTAACCCGGGAGGAAGAGAAGAAGAGACAAAGGTCTCACTGATTATACGATATAGGTGAACCGATCCGAAGAACCCAATAACCTCTCATAGAACCCAACTACCTCATCCCGAATGAGAACGAGGATCAGCGGCTCAATGCCGGCCTCGAAACCCGGCTAAAAATCTGCGACGAGCCCTCCTAGAGGCAACCCTCCGGAAGAAGAAAGCGGAACACTGGTCCCCATCCTTGAGCCACGCTAGCTTGGCCGTTACTGAGCGAGGCTGCTCACAGGAAGCAGCGGAAGAGAACACCCACTGCAACACCCTTCTAAGCTGTAAGCGAGTCGACAAAGGAAACTCTCTAAGGATAGGTAGGCGTGAAAGGAAAAGCGTGGCTGAAGCCACATTAATAGCCAAGTCCCCTTTCCTCTTCCTCATAGCGCGAAAAACATGCTTAAGGGCATCTAACTTAGGCAAATCGCATAGAAGGGGCTCCCACAATAAGATGATGCCAAATACCAAAGGCAGCGAGAAAGTCATCGAGAATGCGAGAAAGTTATCAAACACAGACATCTTACCCCTACGACGGACAAGCTACCAATACCAAAGATAAGCGGGCTATGATCGGAGGTCGAGGCAAATCGCAAGTATAGGAGTAGTCGAATGAGAAATAAATCACTGCGGATTACCGGGACTCTATCTAACCGTTTCCACAAGGATCTAGGAGAAGGGCTCTTATTATGCCACGAGAACCGGGAGCCCAACATCGGAGCGTCTCTAGATCGGCACGCTGGCGTAACTCCCTGAACACCAACATAGCTATCTCATAATCATGATGAGTCACCTCTCCACCTAAGATCTCGCTACAATCCAAAACAACATTAAAGTCGCCCATAATCACCCAAGGCTCGCTAACATGCGAGCAGAAAAATCGGTCAAGTCTTGCCAAAGAAGTCTCCTCTGGATAGCATCATTAGAACCATAAGCAAAAGTAACTAGGAAGCTGGGCCAGTCGATAAGCGAAATAATCCGACGGTGAATAAGGTGAGGATCAATAGCAATAATATCAACGAGACCACGCGGAATCGGCCCGACCAAATCCGCTTACCGGCCGTTCCCATAATCAAAAAACCCGCCACGAAGCATTAACCGGAGAAGCAATATGCCTCGAGTTACCAACCGAGACTTTCGTCTCGGTAAGGCAACACAACAAAGACTAAAAGAAGAAATGACCTCCGGACCGAGTTACGATGGTCGGACAGTTCGAGCCACGAACATTCCACCTTTGCGGCGGAATCATCTAACACCCTCGAGAAGGGCTGCATCAGATATAGGGCCCATAGAAGAAGAACTAGAACAAGGAGACGTGCCGACAAACTCAGGAATCTCAACCCCAACATCATCGGGGAGACCAGAAAGAGCCGCAAACCTGTTGTGAGATGACCCAAACATACCAGTAGAAACCCTCCTAGGCGACACGATAGGAGAGCTGGTAGTAACCAAGGAGAAAGTAGAGACACTACTCAATAGGCGCAAACCAGCCCCACGACCTCCAGAGCCCCCAGCCAACACCACATCTGGGCCCCCGGAGCAGACATCAGGGCCAACCCCGGCTGGCGGCCCCCAGCCGGAACCGAGACCAGCGAGGACCCCGGACCATGGCGCTGAGGAGCGAGGCTTAGCCACATAAATACGAGCACCTTAACACCTTGAACCGGAGGCTTAGAAGTGCTCGGGCAAACCAGATCACGATGCCCGAAAACTCTACAAACACCACACCGATGAGGTAACCATTCATACTCAACATGGATCCTCCTAACGGCGGGACAATCACCATCGGATGGAATAACCATAAGGAGCAGCGAATCGGGCTAGTATCGGCGTCTAACATGACGCAAACTCTAGCATAATCCACTTTGGGCAGTTTACGGTGAATAAATCGGCAAAAAGAGGCTCCCTAAAGCACTAGCGGTGACACGAGCCCCTAAATCGGTCAATACTCAAGAGGGGCGTTGCGAAGTTTCACCCAACGAGGACATGTTTAGGTTGAACCTTCGTAAGAGACATACCGAGCTTCCAAGGTAAGGAAAATGGGTAGCCACTGAATCGGAGGCCCTCCCTCAAACGCCTCAGACATAACCCGTTCACTTTCAAACTTAAAGAAATAAAATCCACCTTCGGAGGAGAACACCTCCTTAAGACCCTTCCACGCTGACATAAAGAAATTCTTGATCAAAATGAGAGACGGGGCTTTCCCCAGAAAATAACCAACTAAAGAGAATTGCCACCTCTTAGCACCTTCAAACCCAATACTAACAGACGGTTTCACAACCACCTCGCCATTTTGAAATTCAGGTTTAACAAACTTAAGCCCCCTAAATTTACCAAAAATATTGGATTTAGTTCCATTAGGAGCCGCCTGGCCCAAAGATACTGGAGTAGGAATTGTACCAAAATTCATAGTAACAGTAGATTTTTCTTTATCAATAGGATTAGCAACAATTTTACAAGGCAAATCCATAATATCCCCAGAATTACAAGAATCATCACAAACAGAACTAACACTCTTAGAATTATCCAAAGAGTTAATCAAAGAAGCGAGTACGCCTCAATAGGATTACTAAAATCCTTAAGCGAAATGGGAATCGCACATGGTCGGCCAAACGCAGAGGCATCAACATGAGAATTCCCACAATTGGCCAAAGACCCCGAAGCAAGAGCACAGGATGAGGAGCGGGTCAACGACCTGTCTAATCTAGGGTCACTTTGGCCGCAAAGGAGCTCCGATTTGCGGCAATGAGGAACAACGCCAAGCGGGGCGAAACCACCGCCGCGGAAGGACCTCGGGAGAAACGGCCACAAGGGCGACCAAACAAATCGTCAAGCTTCACTGCGGGAGCTCGAATCTGATTTGCCCCGAACCTTAACACCTAAATCGCACGGGCCTTGGGCATCAAAGCCCACGAGAAAGGAGACCTCCCACACCGAGGCAAAGAAGAGCTACCAAGCAGTAGGAAGATGAAGAAAACAACCCACACGTGTAGAAGATGACATACTCACCGGCCAGGCACACCGACCACGAGAAATCGCTCGACCCGAGCTACTAGGCGCGCCTCCCAAAAAAACAAAGCCACAGGAAACAAACCTCCGCGGAGAAGGAAGGACACACACGCACAACAAAGCGAGGCCCGGCCAATAACAACCACAAAAACGCGAACCAGAATCGCGACCGGAATCGCGACGGAGAAACTCTCCAAAGTCAACCCCCAACAAACTAACACAAAAATCGGCTAAATATATGGATAGGAAGGTAATGAAATTCCGAACAACAATCGAAAAGGAAGAATCTCTGGAAAAATCACAAGGATAAGGGAGAGAGATGAGAATCGGCCGATGAGAAGGGGAAAGTAAATCGCCCTTGAGCGATCGCACCTTTAGTGCGTGAAAATCGCCCGCACATCAGCTCCGCTTTTTCCTAATGATTGAGGCCAAATCTTCAATCTTTGTGGACCAATCGGCGAACATCCATGTTTGGACCGATTCGATGTTAATTCCGTCGCCATATTCACGTAACTCGGTTCCGATTAACAACGTAACTCAATCCGCGTATTCTTTTCTCCCAAGTATAACGATGCATGGCCATGCGTATCGTCGTGGACGTCGATTTTTATTGGAGCTTCTTGATTGGAATATTAGATATCGTATCATTCCCTCCTTCTTTGAAAGGAATTGACCTCAATTCCGTAATGCCATCGTCGTCAAGGTAAGGCGAGAGATCACCTACGTTGAAAGTCGCATGTACTCCGTATTCGCGGAAGTTCGACTTTGTATGCGTTGTCGTTCACTTTTTCCACAATTTTGTACGGACCCTCGGCTCTCGGCATCAATTTGTTCTTGTTTACTTGGGAATCTTTCTTTTCTCAAATGTATCAAACTAAGTCGCCAACATCAAATAATCTCGCTTTTTTATTTTTGTTCGACTTAGTTTGTAAATTTCATTCACTTCTTTAATCCGTTCCGTATCTTTTCATGTAACTTCATCATTGATTTGAGTTTTGCTTCGGCGTCTTTGTGAACCAATTCGTTGCTCGGCAAGGGAATCAAGTCCGATGGCAAGTGCGGATTTAACCGTATACTACTTCAAAAGGTGAATGGGCGTGGCATAAGCTGGGTGATCGGTTGTATGCGAATTCCGCATGAGCAAGTTTAACGTCCCAATCCTTTTGTGTTTTATTCACCAATCCTCGTAATAATGCTCCCAAGGTTCGATTCGTCACCTCGGTGCATCCATCGGTTTGTGGGTGATGTGAAGTCTTGAATAGGAGTTTAGTACCCACTTTTCTCCATAAAGTATTCGAGTAACTCGAAATTTGGAATCTCGATCCGACACGATAGTTTTGGAACTCCGTGTAAGCGAACTACTTCGGAAGTACAAGTCCGCCACATTGCTTGCATCATCGGTTTGTGGCATGCTATAAAGTGAGCCATTTTCGAAAAGCGGTCGGCGACCACCATGATCGAGTCTTTGCCTCGTTGAGTACGAGGTAAAGCCACAATAAAATCCATCGAGACATCCTCCACGGTCGTAGCTTGGTATTGGCGGCATGTATGTACTCGACTTGAGCGAACTTTTCATCATGTGACAAGTGACGCATTTGCTCACGATTGTGCTTACGTCACCATACATCTTTGGCCAAAAGAAATGTTCTTTTAGCACCTCTCTGATCTTGGTCGAGCCGAAATGACCGGCTAGCCCTCCTCCGTGCGCCTCCCGAACTAGCAATTCCCGAATTGTATGTCTCGGCACACATAATTTATTCCCCTTGAAGAAAGCCATCTTGTAACACAAATTCCTCGTGCGGGGCTGTTTTACAACGGTTAAAAATTTCCCGAAGTCAAATCGTCATTGTAATGATCTTTCAAAGTCTCGAACCCGACAAGCGAACATCTAGAATCGACAGTAAGGCATACCGTCTCGATAGTGCATCCGCCACTATATTACTCTTCCGTCTTTGTACTTGGATGAAAAGTGAAAAGATTGTAGAAATTCCACCCATTTCGCATGTCTCGGGCTTAACTTGCTTTGTCCGTTGATGTATTTCAGCGACTCGTGATCCGAATGTAACACGAAATGTTTGACGTAAATAGTGACTCCAATGATCGAGTGCTCTCACGATAGCATAGAACTCCTTATCGTAAGTACAATAATTCACTCGGGCGCCACTTAGCTTCTCAGAAAAATAGGCGATGGGACGGCCTCTTTGAATAAGCACTTTGCCCGATTCCAACTCCGCTAGCGTCGCATTCCACCTCAAGCGGTTGTGAAAAATCGGGTAACGTCAAAATCGGCGCTTCACATAATTTTCCCTTTAAATTTTCAAAAGCCTTTTGGGCCGCCTCGTTCCATGCAAAGGTTCCTTTTTTAGACACTCGTGATCGGATGGAGATGGTGCTAAAGTCCGTATGAATCGTCGGTAAAAGAAGCGAGGCCATGAAATGATCGTACCTCGTGATTGTCTTTGGGGTCGGCCACGACTTGATCGCGCGATCTTCTCTTGGTCGACCGAAACTCCTTCTTCGAAACAACATAGCCGAGAAAGACAAGACTCTCGACTAGGAAAGTACACTTCTCCCGTTTTCCATAAAGTTTTTGTTCCTTAGTGTTTCAAATACGTGCCGCAAATGTTCGAGATGCTCCTCTACGGATCGACTGTAGATCAAAATGTCGTCTAGGTATACGACAACAAACTTTCCCAAGAAAGGTTTGAGAACCTCGTTCATCAACCTCATAAAAGTGCTCGGGCGTTGGTGAGGCCGAATGGCATCACAACCCATTCGTAAAGTCCATTCTTTGTTTTAAACGCCGTTTTCCATTCGTCTCCCTCTCGCATGCGGATTTGATGGTATCCGCTCCGTAAATCAACTTTGGAAAATATAACCGAGCCATGTAACTCGTCCAGCATGTCGTCTAGTCTCGGGATGGGGAACCGATACTTGACGGTGATGTTATTCACGGCTCTACTGTCAATACACATTCGCCATGATCCGTCTTTTTTTGGTACAAGTAGGCCGGAACCGCACACGGACTTAAGCTTTCTCGGACATATCCGTGATTCATGAGTTCATCAATTTGACGTTGTAGTTCTTTGGTTTCTTCGGGATTACAACGTCGCCGCTTTGTTTGGCAATGGAGCTCGGTATAAGATCAACTGGTGTTGATTCCGCGGATAGGTGGTAATCCTACGGCAAGTCTTCGGGAATACGTCAGAAAACTCGTGTAATAGTGCATCTATCTCTTCCTCATGGTGCGATTTGGTGGCAAGATTTGGACCTCTTTGATCATCATCAAATAAACACGTTCGCCATCGTCAATGGCGTGTTCGACTTCTTTCTCGTTTGCAAACATCGTAAGTTTCGGTCCTTGACTTTTTCGAACTCATCGTCCGAATAGCTTGAGGTGACATAGGTTTAAGAACAATTTTTACCTTTGTCACGTAACTCATACTCGTTACTCCTCCCTCGATGTAGTACGTCCGATCAAATAACCAAGGCCTTCCTAATAACACGTGACATGCGTCCATCGGTAGTACATCGCATGTAATATCATCGCCATACGAACCCATGGTGAGTCAGGCCTTCACTTGCCTTGATACTTTCACCTTGTTTCCATCATCGAGCCAATGGAGTGCGTACGGCTTAGGATGGGCCGTGGTGATCAAACCGAGTTTGAGACCATCTCGCTTGATGCCACGTTTGTACAACTTCCACCGTCAATGATCAAGCTACACCATTTATCTCGACCACGACACTTCGTGTGGAAGATTTGGTCTCGTTGTTCTTCGTCACTTGGGGCGGCCTTCGTTTGTAACATGCGAAGGACGAGGTTCGTGTCATAGTTCGGGGCATCGTATGCCTCGCATTCTTCTTCTTCTTCATCGGCTTCTAAGTTAAAAACGTCTCCAACTCTTTCTTCTTGGCTAGTAATTCCTCTCGGCGGCTATGGCTTCTCGCAGCGTCACAATCCTCCGATTTGGACAAGCACTTTGATAGTGTCAAATCCTTGACATTTGAAACACCGGACTTTAGATAGGCTTGTTTCTTTTGGTGTGATAGGAGTTTTGGAATGGTAGTAACAGGTTGGCTTGTGGTGACAGATTTTGGAAAGCGAGCTAGAACTCGCGCCAAAGTTGGTATTTCCGTATTTAGGTGGGAATTCGGGTTTAGAGAGTTTTGTTTTGTTTTGATTTTCCAACTTTATGCAAAGTCCGCATAAAGTATCAAAGTCGGAATAAGGGTAGAGTTCACGGAATTAGCAATATTTTTGTTCAAACCTCGTAGGAAGCGGGACATCCGCAATTCTTCGCTTTCTTCAAGTTCTCCCATCAAGGATAAGTTTTCAAACTCCTCGATGTACTCCTCGACACTTAGCTTTCCTTGCGTGAGGTCGAAATTTTTCGATACAAGCTTAACTTGTGTGGCGGGACATATCTTTTCGTAGTTTCCTTTTTAGGGAATCCCACAAGCGTATCTTCTCTTTTAAAGCCACGAATTCTTTGTGTCTTCATTCGCTCAAACCAAAGGAAGCTCCTTGCCAAGTTTGAGAATCGCGTACTTGCAACGCACCTCGTCATTGAGATCCTTGAACTCAAACATTCGTTCAATTTTTCTTTCCCACTCCAAATAAACCTCGGGATCGGTGCCACCTACGAACTCCGGAAGTTCGCTGGTCTTGTATTCATCCGCATGTCGTGGTGCATGCATGGTGTCATGTCCTCGTCGTGCATGGATTCTAGGCTCCGGTAAGCCGCGAAGAACGTCACGTAGTTGTGCTACTTCTTCATCGGTGAATGCCATCTTCTTGAGTAACGTCGAGAAGCGTGAGGCAAATGTCTCGATACCACTTATGATACGAATTACGTACGTAAGTGTACGTAATGCGTATGAAATACAACGGAAGATTATTATGTTTGGAAAAGTATCAAAGTATCAACCAAAAGTACAAGGTGGTATTTGAATTTAAATGGATTTCGGCCGTGAAGTAGTATGGTATATGGGTTTGAATGTGTTTTACGAATTAGACCTATAACTCGATAAAAGGTAATCTCTTCCCAAGACCTATTGAGAATTGATCAAGTTAAAATCTCGAGACACGTCGAAACAATAACTAAGGTTTGTTGAACTCGTTCAACGTATATTTCAAAGAAATACAAGGTTTATTACTTTCAAGATATCTTACAATCATATCTATAGACGTCATTTGAGGCGGATTTGGCGTATTATTGGCATGCACTTGAGGTCTCTCATATCTATAGAGAAGGGAATGCGGTGGCGGTGGCTTTCTAAAAGATTGGTTTCTTACGAGTGGTCTAGCGAAGCACCGAGCCTCTCCGAGATCTTACGTTGAGGGATATGTCTCCTATGTATTTTAGCCGACATTAGTTTTCTCATGACATAACGCTCGGGTACTCTTTTCCCTATCGTAGGTTTTCCCATTGGGTTTTCTACGATAGGGTTTTAACGAACTGCGGTTGCAACCCCATACATCGATATGGGGTTTAGGTCCTTTTATTCTATTTTCATAGATTGCTTTTGCATTTGTGTTTTTCTCTCTATTTCTCTTGACTACACTTTGTGGGATTAGCTTGAGATTTTATTTTGTTGTCTAGGATGGCCCTCTCTTTGTAACTCTTTTCTGTTTCTCGTTTTTTTTTAATAAAAAAAAAAGATATCTTACAATCACCAAATGGACTACTATATATAGTAGTTTACAAGGATAATGATACAAAAACAACAAGAAAAAAACGAAATGCAAGTCTCCATCCCTTAGCATGTTCGGCCGATTCTTCAAGGTGGGGAAGGAGGAGATCTTCTTGATTTGGCAAGATATGAAGACTTTTGATGATTCCTTTTCATCATGCTTGGGCCGCAAATTTCAAAGGGTGGGGGATGATATCTTCACAACTTTGAATAAGATAAAAGTTTTGGTGATTTTGCCATAAAAAAAGGATGCTTGACAAATCTTCAATCTTTGTGGACCAATCGGCCGAACATCCATGTTTCGGACCGATTCCGATGTTAATTCCGTCGCCATATTCACGTAACTCCGGTTCGATTAACAACGTAACTCCAATCGCGTATTCTTTTCTCCCAAGTATAACGATGCATGGCCATGCGTATCGTCGTGGGCGTCGATTTTTATTGGAGCTTCTTGATTGGAATATTAGATATCGTATCACTTTCGCTCGTTTTGATACGAGGATTCGTATCATTAGTGGTATCGGAGACACGTTTGGTGTCTTGATCTTGTGATATTATGGATTTCAGCGACGCCGATTTCTTGGTGAAGCTACGCGAAGCACTACGTAACTTACCAAAGTCACGTCTACAACCAAGACGAGGAGGAGAGGGCGTGCATTCAGCCCATCATGTCGAAGGAGTGAAAACACGAAGAGCTCGTGCGGGGAAAGAAAATATCCGTTCGTGGGATTCGTTAAAAGAAAGCTTCGTAAAAGGTATGTACCGACATCACATCGGTTATCCTTATACCGGAAGATTACCGACCTCATGCAAGGAAAATTAAGTGTTGGCGAATACATTGAGGAGTTCGAAAATTTGACCTTAATGGGAAAGTTGGAGGAGAATGAATAACAAAAGATGTCACTGTTCTTACGTGGGATGAACCGAAGCATAGCTAACTCGGTGGAATTATACCCATACGAAGACTTTGACTAATTGTGTGGACTATGCATGAAGTTAGAAGCTCAAAACAAGGCGAAGTTTTATAAACCCAAAGTTCGGGAATCCAAGTATGGGTTCAAGTTCGACTACCAAAACAACCATACGAACTCCTACCCTACTACGGTTCCTAAGGCCCCCAACGTGCCGAAGGAGACGAGTTTGACTAAAGTACAATGTTTCAAATGTCAAGGGTTCGGTCATTATCAAAATGCTTGTCCGAACAAGCGAGTGGTGGCCTAAGAGAAGGCATCACGGTCCGAGACGAGTTGTTGGTCGAGGACAAAAAATAAAGACTAGGTGATGTATTTAATTTCAATGTGGAGGACGCGAGAGGAAGAAGAATGTGAAACTTACGATGCTCCCAATTATGATACGGCTTTGGTTCTTCGTACTTTACAAGCCAAATCCATTTCGAATGATTCGGAACAACGGGACCAAATCTTTCACACGAAGTGTCAAACAAATGGTGTAGTTTGATCATTGATGGAGGAAGTTGCACCAATGTAGCTTCGAGTGAGATGGTGACTAAACTCGGGCTGACCACTATGACTCATCCAAAACCATACTCTTTACATTGGCTCGATGATGGGATTAAAATAAAGGTGTCAAAACAAGTGAGGATCGGATTAACCATGGGTTCGTATGATGACGACATATTATGTGATGTACTCCCGATGGATGCATGTCATGTACTTTTGGGGCATCCGTGGATGTTTGATAGGGATGTTTTACATCGAGGAAGAAGCAATGAATATGAGTTATGGGATAAGGGCAAAAAAATGTGCTTAAACCGATGTCACCTCAAGCCATTCGTTCTATGAGCTCTAATCGGGTTAAAAATCAAAACTTACTATGTTTGCTAGTGAGCGGGAGATGGAACACGCTGTTAATGATGGTGAGTGCGTGTACTTGTTAATATTGAAGTAGACATAGAACGATAACCTAGTTGTGCGAAACTAAGTAAAGATAGATGCTTTATTACACGAATTTTCGGATGTTTTTCCCGAAGAGTTACCGTCGGGTTTGCCACCTATTCGTGGGATTGAACATCAAATCGATCTCATACCAGGTGCATCGCTCCCTAACAAGGCTGCCTATATGTGTAATCCCGAAGAAACGAAGGAACTACAAAAACAAATCGAGGAGTTAATGAACCGCCAGTATGTTCGAGAAAGTCTAAGCCCTTGTGCGGTTCTGGTTTTACTTATTCCTAAGAAGGATGGATCTTAGCGAATGTGTATTGATAGTCGGGACGTGAATAACATAACAATCAAGTATCGATTACCGATTCCGAGACTTGATGACATGTTGGACGAACTACACGGATCCGTGATCTTTTCAAAAGTCGATTTGCGGAGTGCTTATCACCAGATTCGTATGCGAGAAGGAGATGAGTGGAAAACGGCTTTCAAAACTAAACATGGATTGTATGAATGGACCGTCATGCCGTTTGGTCTTACTTATGCTCCGAGTACTTTCATGCATTTGATGAACGAGGTACTTAAACCATTTTTTGGCAGATTTGTAGTCGTGTATTTGGATGATATTTTGGTGTATAGTCTGTAATACCCGCCATTTTTATAATGCAATATTATTATTTTATAATAATATTATAATGCATTTCATTTTATTTAATTCAATTTAAAGGATCATGAATATTTATTTCGATGTATCACAAGTGCTAGCCCGAGTCAATTTCTCAAGTTGATTTTAGAACATTTAATATCAGTCATTTTTTTTGTTAATATGATAATTAAAGGTAATATTATTATTAATAATAATAATATTTAGGGTATTAATTTTTTACCAGTATCATTTCTATAACATCACTTATATTACTCTCGATATTATTATTAGTATCGATGTTATTAATACTACTGTTATTATTAATTTTATCATTATTGTTATTATTATTATTATTATTATCATCATCATCAATGGCCCAAACATGTGCTGACCCAGAATAATATACAAGCCCAAAGTTTAACCCTAACCGTAATCCAAGACAGTATAAATATACTATCTCTGCAGTACAAATACACAATACAGTACGCACTTTTCTTTTCCTCTCAGCGCCGTCGTTCATCATCCAGATTAAAAAAAAATTCAATACAGAAATCTGCTGCAATCTACGGAGCATAAAAACTAAGGATCCGATCGAATTCGTCGTCTGATCAGATTTCCAGTCGCGTTGCATTCGATTTTCGTTCAATCTTACGAGGTAAAATCATAATTCATCTTTATTTTCTACAAATTCAAACATAGTAGACACTAACAATTCATACAATATCTACAATTCCAGTATACATAAATCATAATTCTAACACCGAATTCAGAAACCAAACCCCACCTTCAACAACTTCCATTGTAACCAAAACCGCGATCGAACCTCATGGCGGAACTAGAAACCTCATCCGCCCAAACTCGCAAACTTGGCATCATAAACTGTTTCCTCGGGCCGAAACACTTCGACCCTTTCAAACCCGAAAATCGATTCAAGACCCTTCAACACGAACCATATTTGAAACCCTCTTCCACCGGTAGACCTCACAACCCGACCACCACCTCGGCCCACCACGGCCGAATGCCGGAGCGAATCTCCCAAAAATCAATCCATTCGAATCGGACCCAAGTTTATTCAACCGTTTCGACCGAAGCTCCCTGCTCCTTGTCGGAGCCTTCACCTTCATTTTTCCGCACCGCCGCTTTGCCGGGCATTTACCTTTTCCAATTCGTGTGATTTTGTTTTCCGACCGCGTGTGTGTGTATAAATTACTGTGTGTGTGCGCGTTTGATTTACTGTGTGTGTGTGTGTGATTTTTTTTTGTTGTTTCCGGCCGATGAAGGAGTAGAATGAGAGAGAGAGAAACCGAGAAGAGATGAGAGAGAAACTGAGAAGAAGGCGGCGTCAATGTTAGAAGAGAAAATGAGGAATAGATGTTCAACGATGAATGAGGGTTTTTATTTAGCCTAATTCCAATCTCAACCCCTAACTCCTATAACCTTTCAATTTGACCATAGTCTATTTATAATTCCTTCAATTCCAGCCCTCACGAATTAACCCCAATTAGCTTCTCAACTTTATAATTTGATCCCAGTCAACCTTCAAACTTCAATTCAAGCCTAATTTTGACCAAGACATTAAAAACGTTGACTTTCAATTTATATTAATAATTAATTTGAATTATGGCCAGAATATTTTAAATTCAGTCATTAATAAGATTAACTCTTCGGTTAATATTAATAAGCAACTGTAATTTATTTTCAGTTATTATAGTGATATTTGTATCTTTTCATTTGTTATATAGATAATAAATTGTAAGGATTATAATAATTATTATTATTATATGTAGACTTTATCAAGGATTTATGGGCTTAGGACTGTGAGTCGAGCACATTCATTTCAGACAGACATCATCATCATCATCATTTATTCAGATGGGAATTTTCACTATCACTTTAATTGCTTTAATTGAACTGCATATGTGATATTCAATTCATGTTTATAAATTATGATACACGTAAATCAGGCTCACCTGTATTCGTGTAAGAGGTTATCTTAAGATTCATGTTGTGTGGGGACACCTGCATAACCTAATATTCACATACCTGCTCGATTCATGTTATATGTTGATACGGAATCATTTGATATGAACGAAGAAGACGAAGTAAGGATCGATATAAATGACCTTGCTACACGCCATGCACGGACTACTACGTATTTAGGCGAGAAAACGGACATAAGACGTGGAGTCTCGGTCTCAACCGTGTCATATAACACGGCCCGTGTCATGCTATGCCGGAAGGTCGACAATCGGCCGAAAAATGGACGAACTGCCGGAAAAATCACCACCTGTGGAAAAATCACCACTGCCGAATCGCCGATCGCCGCCACCACCACTGGAATCGGCCGATCATCGCTGACCAACCCGACCAGGTCGTCCGACACGGCCGTGCCGAGGTGTCTGGATAGTGAAATCTCGCCGCCGACCAAACCCGACCGTGTCGTCCGACACGGCCCGTGCCGACACAACCCGACCGTGTCGAGGCGAAACGACCGAGTCACACTCTTCCGGATAGTAAATTCCCGCTGTCCGACCAACCCGACCATGCCAGGCGACACGGTCGAGTCCTGCCGAACATGTGCGCCCGCACATGCCGCCGCGGCCGTGCCGATCGGCACGGGCCGTGTCCGACAGCCAGCAAATGACCATTATTACTGATTTTTTTTATTTTTTGTTGTTTTTTCCTCCCCTCACATGTCATGATTAGACTTGCATGTTATGTGGGGTGGCTCATAATTATTTTGTTGTGTGATTCCCCCTCCCTTTGATTTGATTCCTTTGTATTTTATCTTGATGTTTTGTTTTTCATTTCAAGATCATGTGATCTTGTTTTCATCCCTTAGTTGTTTAGAAGACTGCACTTCTATAAGTAGTCTTGTTCATGCTTGTATGAAGTATTGGATGTTGAAGAAATAAGAATACACTTGTGTTTTCTTGGTGAATGCTTTTCATCGAAACCTTGATTATAATTCGACGCGTTTTCGAGTTTTAATCGAATCAATTCTCAATATGTCTTGAGAAAAGATTATCTTATCAAACTATAGGTCTAGTTTGATAAATCATTCATATTGTTCTTGTTTATGTAAGCCGAATTGCCCTACTTTCGGTTATATCTTACGAGTGTTACACATATTCGAGTCTTGTGAGGATCAATTATATTTCCGCTGCATTCCATACGAGTTTACGTCCATTTTCACACATAATTCGTATCATTAGTGGCATCGGAGCCCAAGGTTACTTCCTTGGCAAATTTTTCTTGGCGATTTTCTTATCAAAACTATCTTATCATGGATTTTTCCGACGATTTCATGGAGAAACTACGTGAGGCACTACACAGCATGCAAGAACCATGTTTTCAAGCAAGAAGAGGAGGATATGATGCACATTCACCGCGTCATGTGGATGAATTTAAAGTTAATGAACTTCCGGAATTTGTCGGAGGTACTAATCCCGAAGTTTACTTGGGGTGGGAGAGGAAGATTGAACGTATGTTCGACTTCAAGCACCTTAACGATGAGAAACGTTTCAAATATGCAATTCTCAAGTTAGGGAAGGGCGCTTCCTTATGGTTCGAGGGTATGAAAACACAACGAGCTCGTGCGGGAAAAGAGAAAATCCGTTCTTGGGATTCTTTGAAGAAAAAACTACGTAAAGGTATGTCCCGACATCACATCGGTTAACCTTATACCGATAAATTGCGGAGTTCGTACAAGGGAAACTAAGTGTGGAAGAATATATCGAAGAATTTGAAGGCTTGGCCTTAATGGGAGAACTTGAAGAAAATGAAGAACAAAGAATGTCACGTTTCTTACGTGGTCTAAACCAAAACATTGCAAATACGGTGGAATTATACCCATACGGAGATTTTGACACTTTATGCGGACTATGCATAAAAATTGAAGCTCAAAACAAGTTGAAGTTTACCAAACCCGAATTCCCATACAAATTCGGAAATACAAGTGCCGGCTTAAGTTTGACTACGAAACCTACCGTACCTTTTCAAGTCCCTACCCCGGTCCCAAAGGTTCCCCACGTTTCCAAGGAAACGAGCTTGGCTAAAGTACAATGTTTTAAATGTCAAGGCTTTGGTCACAATCAAAATGCATGTCCAAATAAACGGGTGGTCACTTTAAGAGAAGCTCTTGCGGTCCGAGACGAACTTTTAGTCGAGGACGAGTAGGAAGGCCTTGGTGACGTATTTAACATGGAGACTGAGGAAGAGAATGAGGATTGCGAGACTTATGACGCTCCGGAATATGATACTACTTTAGTCCTTCGAGCACTACATACCAAAATCGTTCCAAGTGATACGGAGCAAAGAGACCAAATCTTTCATTCCAAATGAAAAGTCGGAGAAAAGTGGTGTAGCTTGATAATAGACGGAGGGAGTTGCACGAATGTAACATCAAACGAGATGGTCACCAAGCTCAGGCTAACTACTACGGCTCACCCGAGACCGTATGCTTTACATTGGCTCGATGATGGAAGCAAAGTGAAGGTGACAAGACAAGTACGAGTCAACTTAACTATGGGATCATACGGAGACGATGTGTTATGTGACGTACTCCCGATGGACGCATGCCACATACTTTTGGGACGACCATGGATGTTCGACCGAGATGTTTTGCATCGAGGAAGGAGTAACGAATATGAATTACGAGATAAAGGCAAGAAGATTGTGCTTAAACCGATGGCACCCCAAGCCATTCGATCGATGAGTTCTAATCAAATGGAGAAACCGAAGCTTACCATGTTTGCTAGCGAGAAAGAGGTGAGACACGCTATTGATGATGGCGAGTGTGTGTATTTATTGATGCTTAAAGAAACACGAGATGTTGACGTAGTTGTGCAAGGCAAGAGAGATATCGATACCTTGCTACAAGAATTTGCGGATGTCTTCCCGGAAGACTTACCGCCGGGTTTACCACCCTTACGTGGGATTGAACACCAAGTCGACCTTGTACCGGGTGCATCACTCCCTAACAAGGCCGCCTATCGATGTAACCCCGAGGAGACAAAGGAGTTGCAAAAACACATCGAGGAGCTAATGAACCGCGGGTACGTTCGAGAAAGTTTGAGCCCTTGTGCGGTTCCGGTTTTACTTGTTCCAAAGAAGGATGGGTCATGGCGGATGTGTATAGATAGTAGAGCCGTGAACAACATAACCATCAAATATCGGTTCCCAATTACGAGACTTGATGATATGTTGGACGAGTTGCATGGTTCGGTGATCTTTTCAAATGTTGATTTGAGAAGCGGCTATCATCAAATTCGCATGCGGGAAGGAGACGAATGGAAAACGGCTTTCAAGACAAAACATAGATTATATGAATGGCTCGTCATGCCCTTTGGCCTTACAAATGCGCCAAGTACTTTTATGCGATTAATGAATGAGGTACTTAAGCCGTTTTTGGGAAAGTTTGTCGTCGTATACTTGGACGACATCTTGATTTATAGTCGATCATTGCAAGAGCATACCGAGCACTTGAGGAAAGTCTTTGAGATCCTTAGGGATCAAAAACTTTATGGGAAAAAGGAGAAGTGTTCGTTTCTAGTCGAGAGTGTAGCCTTTCTTGGCTACATCGTTTCTAAAGAAGGAGTGTCGGTTGATCAAACCAAGATCGAGGCGATTAAATCTTGGCCTACGCCCAAAACCATCACGGAAGTCCGATCCTTTCATGGACTTGCTTCATTTTATCGGAGGTTTATACGAGATTTTAGTACCATTTCTAGCCCGATAACGGAATGCTTAAAAAAAGGACCGTTTGTGTGGAACGGGGCTGCCCAAGGGGCGTTTGAAAAATTGAAGGCGAAAATGTGTGAAGCACCCATCTTGGCTTTACCTGATTTTTCACAACCTTTCGAGGTGGAATGTGACGCAAGTGGAGTGGGTATTGGGGCAGTCCTCGTCCAAGGGAGGCAACCAATTGCATACTTTTCGGAGAAGTTGGGTGGGGCTCAACTCAACTATTGTACTTATGACAAGGAGTTCTATGCCATTGTGAGAGCTCTTGATCATTGGAGCCATTACCTTTGGCCAAAACATTTCATCCTACATTCGGATCATGAGTCCTTGAAATATATTAACGGCCAACAAAAGTTGAGTCCGAGACATGCTAAATGGGTGGAATTCTTACAATCATTCCACTTTTCATCGAAGTACAAAGATGGCAAGAGCAACGTTGTGGCGGATGCTTTGTATAGATGGTATGCCTTGCTCTCTACTCTTGACATTCGGTTGCTTGGGTTCGAAGCATTGAAGGAGTGTTATGATGGAGATGTGGATTTTGGTGAGGTTTTCATTCGGTGTAAATCTGGCCCATTTGGAGAATTTACGTTGCAAGAAGGATTCCTTTTCAAAGGAAATCGCCATTGTTTACCCAAACTGATGCGAATTACGTATGTAAGTGTACGTAAAACGTATAAAATACAACGGAAGATTATCACGGTTTTTACAAGTATCAAAGTAACAACGAAAATAAAAGGTGGTGGCCGAATTTATATAGTTTCTAGTGAGGTAGGATAGTGTATGGGTTTGAATGTGTTTTATCGAATTAGACCTATAACTCGATAAAGATAATCTCTCCTCAAGACCTATTGAGAATTGATCAAGTTATAATTCGAGACGCGTCGAAATAATAACCAAGGTTTTGTTGAACTCGTTCAACGTATATTTCAAGAGAAATACAAAGTTTTTTAACTTTCAAGATGCTTACAACAAGTGGAGGATGAGGCTTTATATAGCCATTTACAACTCCTAACCAAGCCAAACAACATCACACAAAATCAAACTAAAAGACAAGCAATTATTAAACTAAGACATCAAGACTTTTAAAAAATAAAAACAACACATGCTTGGTTTCTTTGAGTTTGGCCGTGGGTATCATGAAGTGGAGGAGGTCACCATCTATCTTATGTGATAAGTCTTTGACAAAGACTTTGAACAAGAAAGCAACATCTTGTAGTCTTCCTCCCATGTGTTTCGGCCGAAGTGATAAGGTGGAGGGAAATCAAATCTCAAGTATTGATATGGTGGACTTTGAAAATGGACACAAATGTTGAAAGTAGTGGGGACAAAATCCTTCAAGGATGCAAGTCACAATCGGCCGAAATCTTCCCCATATGGCCGATTTTGTATGCATGAACATGCATACGTGTGCATGTTTTGATACGTCTAAGTTATCCCGGTTCCGATTTTTAAGATCGTTCCCATTTCCGCGGATGTTTTCTCACTGAAGTACGTAGGTGCATGTGCATGCAACTTGGTATCGTCACCTACGTTGATTCTTACTTCGTTTGGAGATGTCGTAATTGCATCAAGTTCAAAGGTGGGGACAAAATCTCTCCCATGTGATACTTGACAAGGACAATAAAAATCAAGCTTCCATTCACTTGGTTTGGCCGAATTATTGAAGTGTGGAGGGACCCAAGCATTGTAGTGGACTTTGAAAATGAAGTCTTGAAACTAGAAGAGACAAAAATCTTCATGATCTTGGACCAAATATGATGCTGTCGATTTTGTCATTTCTGGGATCCAATGGATCCGAATTTGGTCCTATGGTCTCATAAGATTTTCAGCTCTCTTTCTTAGCTTTCCATGGCCACTTGAATCACCTGAATCGGATTTCGGACGAGAAAGTTATGGGCAAAATACTAAAGCGCTATCTGAAGTCGTCGTGCGCGAGAATTGGTAATTTGTCCATGTATTTTGCATGAGGATTTTATGTATGCCTGCGACTCAATCAAGCTTGGTCGGATAATCTTCTTTTTGTATTTGATGATGTTGACCGATTCGTATCATACCCTCCCCCTTTCAAAGGATTTGACCTCAAATCCAGATTTTGAACTTTTTTTTTGTGCTGTAAGACTTGACATGTAGTTCATTGGATGCTCGGTCTTAATCACATCATTCCCTTCTTTTTCAAGAAGATTCATTCTTGATTCTAATGCCCGAAAGAAGGGTTGATACTCCGGATATAATTGCACTCCTCCCGGTTTGAAGATGTAATTTCCGTCCATAATGTTGACTTTAACTTGTGATTGCGTATCCAAAAGGACAACATGCAAAATGGAAACAAACGACATACCTAGGAGTCTTCCATTCCCCTTAATGAAATCCCGAAAAGGTGATTTATGGTTTAACGGAGTAATTTCCAACTCCTGTGCTAAGTGAACACAAATCGCGTCCTCACTCCCTTCAATAATGAATTCGTCCCTTACTATTTTCCGATTATACGCAGCCACGCTGCTTTCACGTTGGTCGGTGTCAAGAACTGGTTCAACAAGAACAAATGGATTAGGACCCTCCAGTTCTTTGACAATAATTGAAACAACCTTGTGTGGAATATAAGAAGGCGGTCTTTGTTCGATTAGTTCGCTTGGCACAACCACGCCATTATCTCGGGTCTCCTTAAGCACCCGCATGTGTACATGCTCACCTTCAAAAATGGGAAGCTCGAGATCAATTATGGGGTCCTCTTTGTCATCTGATTCTGTATCAAATATTGGCGGTCCATCATAACCCGATCCACTTTCCATATTATCGGGCTCCTTGAATAATGTCTCATAAAAAATTAACCCACTAAGCTCGTTTCGTACCGCAACAAAGTCATACGACCCACTTTGCTCTGATAGCGGCTCGACTCCAACCATCGTCTTCTTTGTCATCAAAAATGCCGCAGAAATTTGTCATATCAAAGTCGCTGACAAAGAGTTCATCTTCAAGATTAGCCGTTTCAGAAAGCATAAAGTCGTGATCTTGTTTCGCGTTTGGGATAAATTTTCTGGCAAAATATTTCCTGAATTTTTGCCAAGCTCTGATTTTAGGCTTACGTTGTTGTGAACAGGATTTGTTTCAATTTTTTCCACTGTAAGGCGGCGCTACCGCTGAGGCGCTTTGTCACCTGCGAAACGCGGCGGTTGATCGGGGCAACCTTAAAGTCCGCATGCTCCTCACAAGCATGGAGCCAATCCATGCACGCATCTGTATTACTAGATCCGTGGAACTCCGGTATGCTGCGGAATTTAGCCAAGAAATCAATATCGTTGGCGCTGCCTCTGCGTCTTGCTTGCATATGTTGCTCACGTGCGATTTAGTGCGTCACGGAGTTTCATCAAAAATATAGATCGGAGAAATCCATAACAAGAATTAAGGGATAGTTCTTGATAAGAAATCGTTGAATAAATCGCCCAAGGAGATGACCTTGAGCTCGAATGTAAAATTTGCCAAGAAAGCCGTGAAGAATGAACCAAGAAGATGATCAAAGAATCTGATCTCCACCGTTCAAACTGTCGTTCAATGAGTTGGTTACCTTTGTCAAAATTTCGTGACGATCCAACGGTCGAATCCACGGGAAAATTTATTTTCTTCCGACTGCGCTAATCTGCCAATGTTATGCGAAAATTCTTCTAACCGTGAAGAACAACCCAAGAAGGTGACTAAATACTTCAACAAAAAAAATTCGGTGAATATAGTTGATCGCCCAAGGAGATGACCTTGGGCTCCGATACCACTTATGATACGAATTACGTATGTAAGTGTACGTAAAACGTATAAAATACAACGGAAGATTATCACGGTTTTTACAAGTATCAAAGTAACAACGAAAATAAAAGGTGGTGGCCGAATTTATATAGTTTCGGCCGTGAGGTAGGATAGTGTATGGGTTTGAATGTGTTTTATCGAATTAGACCTATAACTCGATAAAGATAATCTCTCCTCAAGACCTATTGAAAATTGATCAAGTTATAATTCGAGACGCGTCGAAATAATAACCAAGGTTTTGTTGAACTCGTTCAACGTATATTTCAAGAGAAATACAAAGTTTTTTAACTTTCAAGATGCTTACAACAAGTGGAGGATGAGGCTTTATATAGCCATTTACAACTCCTAACCAAGCCAAACAACATCACACAAAATCAAACTAAAAGACAAGCAATTATTAAACTAAGACATCAAGACTTTTAAAAAAATAAAAACAACACATGCTTGGTTTCTTTGAGTTTGGCCGTGGGTATCATGAAGTGGAGGAGGTCACCATCTATATTATGTGATAAGTCTTTGACAAAGACTTTGAACAAGAAAGCAACATCTTGTAGTCTTCCTCCCATGTGTTTCGGCCGAAGTGATAAGGTGGAGGGAAATCAACTCTCAAGTGTTGATATGGTGGACTTTGAAAATGGACACAAATGTTGAAAGTAGGGGACAAAATCCTTCAAGGATGCAAGTCACAATCGGCGAAATCTTCCCCATATGGCCGATTTTGTATGCATGAACATGCATACGTGTGCATGTTTTGATACGTCTAAGTTATCCGGTTCCGATTTTTAAGATCGTTCCCATTTCCGCGGATGTTTTCTCACCGAAGTACGTAGGTGCATGTGCATGCAACTTGGTATCGTCACCTACGTTGATTCTTACTTCGTTTGGAGATGTCGTAATCGCATCAAGTTCAAAGGTGGGGACAAAATCTCTCCCATGTGATACTTGACAAGGACAACAAAAATCAAGCTTCCATTCACTTGGTTTGGCCGAATTATTGAAGTGTGGAGGGACTCAAGCATTGTAGTGGACTAGAAGAGACAAAAAATCTTCATCATCTTGGACCAAATATGATGCTGTCGGTTTTGTCATTTCTGGGATCCAATGGGTCCGAATTTGGTCCTATGGTCTCATAAGATTTGTAGCTCTCTTTCTTAGCTTTCCATGGCCACTTGAATCACCTGAATCGGATTTCGGACGAGAAAGTTATGGGCAAAATACTAAAACTACTACGAAGTCATCGTGCGCGCGAGAATTGGTAATTTGTCCATGTATTTTTTGCATGAGGATTTTATGTATGCCTGCGACTCAATCAAGCTTGGTCGGATAATCTTCTTTTTGTATTTGATGATGTTGACCGATTCGTATCACAAACACCCAATTCGGGAATTATTAGTTCGGGAAGCTCACGGTGGAGGCTTGGCCGGTCATTTTGGTTCGGCCAAAACATTGGAGGTCCTTAAAGAGCATTTTCATTGGCCGAAGATGCAAGTGTGATACGAATTATCCGGGGAGAGGTGGATACGTATCGGTCGGAGTATATGTAAGTGTATGATAGCGGAAGGCTTTTACGAATATGGAGTTTTTCGGATGTATTTTGTATGTGAATAATATCGGATATAACAATAAAAAATATCGAACAAGAAGATGATACGAATTACGTACGTAATGCGTATGAAATACAACGGAAGATTATTATGTCTTGACGATTATCAAAGTGTCACTCGAAAATACAAGGGGTGGCCGAACTTAAATGGATTTCGGCCGTGAGGTAGTAGTGTATACGGATTTGGATGTGTTTTATCGAACTAGACCTATAACTCGATAAAAGTAATCTCTTCCCAAGACCTATTGAGAATTGATCAAGTTAAAATCTCGAGACGCGTCGAAATAATAACCAAGGTTTTGTTGAACTCGTTCAACATATATTTCAAAGAAATACAAGGTTTTTTTTACTTTCAAGATTCAAGATGATTTACAATACAACGAGCACTACTATATATAGTAGTCTCCAACCGTAAGAAAATACAACAAAACGAGAAAACGAAGCTTCCTAGCAACACACCAATCGGCCGAAATACTTGATGAAAATCTTCCTCAAATCTCATGCTTTGGATCGATTTTGTGGGGAAGGAGAAAATATGGTGAATCTTGGTTTTATTAGGTGATGGTGACTTGTTGAAGGTCTAAGGTGATGGTGACTTGATGAAAGTCTTTCTCAAGGTATAATATGGCCGATTTTGTGGAGAGATTGTGAGGATTTATGTGGTGATATGGTATCAAGTATTTTGGAATTACTATGGTGATCATGACATGAAGGAAAGTGACATGAAGGAGATATTTGATGAAAGTCTTCATCAAATCTTTATGCTAGGGCCGATTTTTATTATGGTGGGGAAGAGAAAATATCTTCATGCATCTTGACAAATCATGAGTCCCTTTCAAGCATGATATGGCGAATTTCATGCTTTGACCGATTCCGTGCCGAGTTTTACGTTACTCCAATTCCGATTAACAACGTAACTCCAATCTGCGTATTCTTTTCTCCCAAGAATAATGATGCATGACCATGCGAATTTGTATCGTCGTGGATGTCGATTTTTATTGGGCTTCTTCGATTTAGATATCGTATCAAGTCTTGAAACTAGAAGAGACAAAAATCTTCATGATCTTGGACCAAATATGATGCTGTCGGTTTTGTCATTTCAGGGATCCAATGAGTCCGAATTTGGTCCTATGGTCTCATAAGATTTGTAGCTCTCTTTCTTAGCTTTCCATGGCCACTTGAATCACCTGAATCGGATTTCGGACGAGAAAGTTATGGACAAAATACTAAAACTGCTACGAAGTCGTCGTGCGCGCGAGAATTGGTAATTTGTCCATGTATTTTGCATGAGGATTTTATGTATGCCTGCGACTCAACCAAGCTTGGTCGGATAATCTTCTTTTTTGTATTTGATGATGTTGACCGATTCGTATCATACCCTCTCTCTTTAAAGGGAATTGTCCTCAATTCCGAACTCCTTTCGTCACCAAGATAATTAACTAAAGCCTCTAAGTATTTGATCTCGAAGATGTCCGCAGTACGTACATGACCCAAAATCTTGAGACGATAGGTAGTGGGGCCCCCTCGAGAATCACCAACAAAATAACTATCATTATTAATAAAATAATAATAATTACTCCGCCAGGTAATACCGATATCATGACATGAGTGGATATCTGAAATGGGACGCACGGTTAACTCCACATCGGGTTCCTCCTCCGAGTGGAAACACCGATTTCTTGGGTTCATCATCAAAAATGGAAAACACAGAATTTATTACGGTGGGAACCATAGGATTTATTACGGATTCCTCTTCATCAATTGGTTCCTCATCAAATGTCGGTCCGTCATAATCTAACCAACACTCCGTTTCAATATTCTTTGGGCTCCTCCAATAATGTCTCATCAAAAATTAATCCACTAGGCTCGTTTGCATCGCAACAAAGTCATACGACCCACTTTGCTCCGATAGGGCACTGACTCAACCATCGTCTTCTTTGTCATCAAAAAATGCCGCAGGAAATTCTGTCATATCAAAGTCGTCAGTGACAAAGAGTTCATTTTCAATATTAGCCGTTTCAGAAAGCATAAGGCCGTGATCTTGATTCGCGTTACTAAAATAATTTGGTCCGTTTTGGTCAATTTGGCCAACACAACCAACTAGCCCATGATCAAAAAAGCAAGATCTAGGTTCGTCGACTAGGAGACACGGCTCAACTCATCTTCTTCGTTGAATTGCTCCGTTGAAAACTCTGTCTCGTCTACTTCATTGAAAATGGTGGTAGGGACATCGTCTTCGTCAAAAAAACTTATTGAAATTCTTCGATGAAAAAAATCTTTGATCAAAGGTTGGCGGCGGGCGTCGAAGGATTGGTGGTGGTGAAACTACGAGTGGTGGTAAGATGTGGCTTTGAACCTTCGCTTGAAATATTTTCGAATTTTTGCCAATCTGTAATTTTAGGCTTACGTTGTTGTGAACGAGACTGTTTCAATTTTGCCACCGGAAGGCGGCGCTACCGCGGAGGCGCTTTGTCACCCAAACGCTTGCAGCTTGATCGGGCGCCTTGAAGTCCGAGTGCTCCTCACAAGCATGTAGCCAATCTATGCACGTATCTGGATTACTATCTCCGTGAAATTCCGGTATGCTGCGGAATTTGGCCAAGAAATCAATATCGTTGGCATCGTCTCTGCGTCTTTCTTGCATACGTTGCTCCGGTAAGCCGTTTAGTGCGTCACGGAGTTTCATCAAGAAATCGAGCTCGGAGAAATTCATAACAAGAATCAAGAGATAGTTCTTGATACGAAATTGGACAGAAAATTTGCCAAGAAATCCGTGAAGGATGAACCAAGAAGATGATCAAAGAATCTGATCTCCACCGTTCAGACTGTAGTTCAATGAGTTGGATTACCTTTGTCAAAATTTCGTGATGATCCAACGGTCGAATCCACGGGAAACTTTGTTTTCTTCCGACTGCGCTAATCTGCAAATGTTATGCGAAAATTCTTCTAACCGTGAAGAACAACCCAAGAAGGTTTCAACAAAAAAAAAAATTCGGTGAATATAGTTGATCGCCCAAGGAGATGACCTTGGGCTCCGATACCACTTATGATACGAATTATCCGGGAGAAGCGGATACGTATCGGTCGGAGTATATGTAAGTGTATGATAGCGGAAGGCTTTTACGAATATGGAGTTTTTCGGATGTATTTTGTATGTGAATAATATCGGATATAACAATAAAAAATATCGAACAAGAAGATGATACGAATTACGTACGTAATGCGTATGAAATACAACGGAAGATTATTATGTCTTGACGATTATCAAAGTGTCACTCGAAAATACAAGGGGTGGCCGAACTTAAATGGATTTCGGCCGTGAGGTAGTAGTGTATACGGATTTGGATGTGTTTTATCGAACTAGACCTATAACTCGATAAAAGTAATCTCTTCCCAAGACCTATTGAGAATTGATCAAGTTAAAATCTCGAGACGCGTCGAAATAATAACCAAGGTTTTGTTGAACTCGTTCAACATATATTTCAAAGAAATACAAGGTTTTTTTTACTTTCAAGATTCAAGATGATTTACAATACAACGAGCACTACTATATATAGTAGTCTCCAACCGTAAGAAAATACAACAAAACGAGAAAACGAAGCTTCCTAGCAACACACCAATCGGCCGAAATACTTGATGAAAATCTTCCTCAAATCTCATGCTTTGGATCGATTTTGTGGGGAAGGAGAAAATATGGTGAATCTTGGTTTTATTAGGTGATGGTGACTTGTTGAAGGTCTAAGGTGATGGTAACTTGATGAAAGTCTTTCTCAAGGTATAATATGGCCGATTTTGTGGAGAGATTGTGAGGATTTATGTGGTGATATGGTATCAAGTATTTTGGAATTACTATGGTGATCATGACATGAAGGAAAGTGACATGAAGGAGATATTTGATGAAAGTCTTCATCAAATCTTTATGCTAGGGCCGATTTTTATTATGGTGGGGAAGAGAAAATATCTTCATGCATCTTGACAATTCATGAGTCCCTTTCAAGCATGATATGGCCGAATTTCATGCTTTCGGACCGATTCCGTCGTCGAGTTTTACGTTACTCCAATTCCGATTAACAACGTAACTCCAATCTGCGTATTCTTTTCTCCCAAGAATAATGATGCATGACCATGCGAATTTGTATCGTCGTGGATGTCGATTTTTATTGGGCTTCTTCGATTTAGATATCGTATCAAGTCTTGAAACTAGAAGAGACAAAAATCTTCATGATCTTGGACCAAATATGATGCTGTCGGTTTTGTCATTTCAGGGATCCAATGAGTCCGAATTTGGTCCTATGGTCTCATAAGATTTGTAGCTCTCTTTCTTAGCTTTCCATGGCCACTTGAATCACCTGAATCGGATTTCGGACGAGAAAGTTATGGACAAAATACTAAAACTGCTACGAAGTCGTCGTGCGCGCGAGAATTGGTAATTTGTCCATGTATTTTGCATGAGGATTTTATGTATGCCTGCGACTCAACCAAGCTTGGTCGGATAATCTTCTTTTTTGTATTTGATGATGTTGACCGATTCGTATCAAAGTGGATGTACACGACATAATTAATAAGTGTGTGACATGCCATATTGCTAAAAGTTCATTCAAACCGGGAGTATACCTGCCTTTGCCGATTCCGGAAAGGCCGTGAGAAGATGTCTCAATGGATTTCATTGTTGCTTTGCCACGTACTCAACGAGGGAGAGATGCTATTATGGTTGTTGTAGACCGATTTTCGAAGGTGGCTCACTTTGTGGCTTGCCACAAGACGAACGACGCAAGTAACGTCGCTGATTTGTATTTCCGAGAAATCGTACGATTGCATGGGGTTCCAAAAACGATTGTTTCGGATCGGGACTCAAAATTCCTTAGTTATTTTTGGAACACCTTGTGGAGAAAGGTGGGAACCAAACTACTTTTTAGCACGTCACATCATCCACAAACGGACGGTCAAACCGAGGTAACCAATCGAACGTTGGGCACTTTACTACGTGGTCTTGTGAACAAGACACAAAAGGATTGGGACTTGAAACTTGCACATGCGGAGTTCGCTTATAATCGTTCTCCTACTCATGCCACGGCACACTCTCCGTTCGAAGTAGTTTACGGACTAAACCCGTACATGCCGTTAGATCTAATTCCATTGCCAAGTGACGAGTTAGTGCACAAGGATGCGGAATCAAAATTGAAATCAATGATGAAATTACACGAGCAAGTACGTAATCGAATCAAGGAAATAAACGAGGCTTACAAAAGAAAGTCGAACAAACAAAGAAGGCCGAGATTGTTCGAAGTTGGTGATTTGGTTTGGTTGCATTTGAGGAAAGAGCGATTTCCAAATAAACGTAAGAACAAATTAATGCCGCGAGCGGAGGGACCGTTTAAAGTAATCGCGAAAGTGAATGACAACGCTTACAAATTGGAACTTCCGGGAGATTATGGGATTCATGCAACCTTTAATGTTGGGGACCTCTCACCTTACATCGATGATGACGGAATTTCGGAATTGAGGACAATTCCTTTTAAAGGAGGAGGAGATGATACGGAATCATTTGATATGAATGAAGAAGACGAAGTAAGGATCGATATAAATGACCTTACTACACGCCATGCACGGACTACTACGTATTTAGGCGAGAAAACGGACATAAGACGTGGAGTCTCGGTCTCAGCCATGTCATATAACACGGCCCGTGTCATGCTATGCCGGAAGGTCGACAATCGGCCGGAAAATGGACGAACTGCCGGAAAAATCACCACCTGCCCGAAAAATCACCACCTGCCGGAACTGGCCGATCGCTGCCGACCACCACCACTGGAATCGCCGATCATCGCTGACGACCGACCGTGTCGTCAGACACGCCCGTGCCGAGTTGTCTGGATAGTGAAATCTCACCGCGACCAAACCCGATCGTGTCGTCAGAGCCACGGCTCGTGCCGACACAACCCGACCGTGTCGGTAAACGACCGAGTCACACTCTTAGGATAGTAAATTCATTTGTCCGACCAACCCGACCGTGCCAGGCGACACGGTCGAGTCCTGCCGAACATGTGCGCCCGCACATGCCGCCGCGGCCGTGCCGATCGGCACGGGCCGTGTCCGACAGCCAGCAAATGACCATTATTGCTGATTTTTTTTTTTATTTTTTGTTGTTTTTTCCTCCCCTCACATGTCATGATTAGACTTGCATGTTATGTGGGGTGGCTTATAATCATTTTGTTGTGTGATTCCCTCTCCCTTTGATTTGATTCCTTTGTATTTTATCTTGATGTTTTGTTTTTCATTTCAAGATCATGTGATCTTGTTTTCATCCCTTAGTTGTTTAGAAGACTACACTTCTATAAGTAGTCTTGTTCATGCTTGTATGAAGTATTGTATGTTGAAGAAATAAGAATACACTTGTGTTTTCTTGGTGAATGCTTTTCATCGAAACCTTGATTATAATTCGACGCGTTTTCGAGTTTTAATCGAATCAATTCTCAATAGGTCTTGAGGAAAGATTATCTTATCAAACTATAGGTCTAGTTTGATAAATCATTCATATTGTTCTTGTTTATGTAAGCCGAATTGCCCTACTTTCGGTTATATCTTACGAGTGTTACACATATTCGAGTGTTGTGAGGATCAATTATATTTCCGCTGCATTCCATACGAGTTTACGTCCATTTATATTTCCTGCACAACCTCAATATTCGTGTTATGCGTGCTCGATTCATGTTGTACGTAATATTGTGAGTATGCATTCATGTTGAGGAAAGATATGATAGTTTATTCATGTTATGTTTTCTATGAGATTGTATATTACTGTGATCAGTGTAATTTCCACGAGCTGAAGGAAGCTCACCCCCACCTTTATTGATCATGCAGGTTGAACCGAGCCGGATGGACGAAGGAGCGATCCGAGGGAGCATGATACGAATTACGTATGAAAATGTACGTAAACTCGCAAGGAAATGCAGCGGAAATATTTTGTTACCTCACAACACTCGTATATGTATAACACTCGTAAGAATTAACCGAAAGTAGGGCAATTCGGCTTACGTAAACAAGATAATATGAAAGTAATTTATCAAACTAGACCTATAGCTTGATAAGGTAATCTCTCCTCAAGACCTATTGAGAATCGATTAAATTACAACTCGAAGACGCGTCGAATTATAATCAATGTGTGCTGAAAATCATTCAACAAGAATACATACACAATGTATTTCGTTTTTCTTAAGCTTCAAAGTGATTTGAAAGGTTGAATATGAGGCTAATATATAGCCATTACAACTACAAACAAGATCTAACAAGATCAAGCTAAAAGACAAGCAAATATTAAACTAAACTATCAAGACTTTGATAAAGCTAAGAAAACAATCAACATGCTTGGCTTTTCCTTGCAAATTCGGCTGTGGGGTACTTCAAGGGAGGAGATAACATCTTTCTCATGTGATATCTTTTGTAAGGCTTTGACAAGGACTTGAACATGAAAGAGACTTCTTGGCATCTTCTTCCTTGTATGTTCGGCCGATTTCAAAAGGTGGAATGAGCCAAATCTCTATCCTTGATTTTATTATGGTGGACTTTGAAAAATGAAAGTAAACTTGAAAGTAGTGGGGACAAAAAAAATCCTTCATGAATCTCCCATCACAATAGGCCGAAATCTCCCCCTAATATGGCCGATTTTATATGCATGAACATGCATACGTATGCATGTTTTGATACATCTAAGTTATCCCGGTTCCGATTATTAAGATCGTTCCCATTTCCGTATTTTTTTTCTCACCGAAGTACGTAGGTGCATGTGCATGCAACGTGGTATCGTCAATTACATCAATTCTTACTTCGTTTACTTCGTTTGGAGATGTCACAATCGCATCATCTCCTCCCCCTTTGAAAGGAATTGACCTCAATTCAGTGATTCCCTCGTCGTCAAGGTAAGAAGATAGATTGCCCACGTTAAAAGTGGCGTGTACTCCATAATCGCCCGGAAGTTCTACTTTATACGCATTGTCGTTGACCTTACCCATGATTTTGTAAGGTCCCTCGGGCCTCGGCATAAGTTTGTTCTTGCGTTTGCTAGGAAATCTCTCTTTTCTTAAGTGTACCCAAACCAAGTCGTCTACTTCAAATAGTCTCGGTTTTATGTGATTGTTGGATTTCCATTTGTATGCGTCATTCCCCTCTTTGATTCGATCATGTATTTGTCCGTGCAACTTGATATCGATTTAAGTTTAGATTCCGCATCTTTGTGTACCAACTCGTCTTTCGGCAACGGAATCAAGTCTAAGGGTATATAAGGATTTAACCCGTAAACGACTTCAAAAGGAGAATGTGCCGTAACATGTGTAGGGGATCGGTTATAGGCAAATTCCGCATGAGCAAGTTTCATGTCCCAATCCTTTTGCGTTTTATTCACAAGTCCTCGCAACAACGTTCCTAACGTTCGATTTGTGACTTCGGTTTGACCATCGGTTTGAGGATGGTGCAAAGTGCTAAATAAGAGCTTTGTACCTACCTTCCTCCATAATGTATTCCAAAAATAGCTAAGGAATTTCGAATCCCGATCCGAAACAATAGTCTTCGGAACTCCATGTAACCGAACCACTTCTCGGAAGTATAAATCGGCCACATTGCTTGCGTCGTCGGTTTTGTGGCAAGCCACGAAATGAGCCATTTTTGAGAACCGATCAACAACCACCATAATAGCATCTTTACCTCATTGAGTATGGGGTAAAGCGACGATAAAATCCATGGATACATCTTCCCACAGTCTTTCTGGAACCGGTAGAGGCATATACGATCCCGGTTTGAACGAACTCTTTGAGATGTGACATGTTACGCATTTACTTAAAACATTGTAAACGTCTTTTTAGCATTTTTGGCCAAAAGAAATGTTCTTTTAGTACTTTCAATATTTTAGCCGTGCCAAAATGACCCGCTAAGCCTCCTCCATGAGCCTCCCGAACCAATAATTTCCGAACCGCCTGTTTTGGAACACATAGCCTATTCCCTTTAAATAGGAAATCATCTTGTAACATGAACTCCCCGAACGGACCAGATTTGCAACGAGTAAAAATTTCTCCAAAATCCGCATCATTTTCATAACACTCCTTCAATATTTCGAAACCAAGTAACCGAACCTCCAGAGTAGAAAGTAAAGCATACCTCCTAGATAACGCATCCGCAACAACATTGCTTTTACCGTCTTTGTACTTGGATGAAAAGTGAAATGATTGTAGGAATTCCACCCACTTGGCATGCCTCGGACTCAGTTTATGTTGTCCGTTAATGTACTTCAATGACTCGTGGTCCGAGTGTAGAATAAAATGTTTCGTCGTAGGTAATGACTCAATGATCTAGGGGCCGACGATAGCATAGAATTCTTTATCGTAAGTGCAATAATTCAACCGAGCTCCGTTCAACTTCTCCGAAAAGTATGCGATAGGTCGTTTACCTTGAATAAGAACCGCTCCAATTCCAACTCCACTAGCATCACATTCAACTTCGAATGGTTGAGTAAAATCGGGTAGTGTTAGGATCGGTGCTTCGCATAATTTGGCTTTTAACTTCTCGAATGCTCCTTGGGCAGCCCCGTTCCATACGAATGGTCCCTTTTTTAAACACTCCATTATCAGACTTGAAATGGTGCTAAAGTCTCGAATAAACCGCCGATAAAAAGAAGCAAGTCAGTGAAATGACCTCACCTCCGTCACGGTCGTAGGGGTCGGCCAAGACTTAATTGCTTCGATTTTTGTTTGATCAACCACCACTCCGTCCTTCGAAACGACATAGCCAAGAAAGACTATACTTTCGACTAGGAACGAACACTTCTCTTTTTTTCCATATAATTTTCGGTCCCTCAAAGTTTCGAAGATTTGTCTCAAGTGCCCGAAATGTTCTTGTAGTGATTGACTATAGATTAGGATGTCATCCAGATATACAACCAAGAACTTCGCCATAAATGGTTTAAGCACTTCGTTCATCAACCTCATGAAGGTATTAGGCGCATTTGTAAGACCGAACGGCATAACGGTCCATTCATATAATCCATTTTTCGTTTTGAAAGCCGTCTTCCACTCGTCACCTTCTCGCATTCGTATTTGATGATATCCGTAAATCAACCTTTGAAAAGATTACCAAACCATGTAGTATGTCTAACATATCATCAAGTCTCGGGATAGGGAACCGATACTTGATGGTGATATTGTTCATGGCCCGAATATCCACACACATCTGCCAAGAACCATCTTTCTTAGGGACAAGTAAGACCAGAACCGCACACAGACTCAAACTCTCCCGGACATATCCGCGGTCCAAAAGTTCTTCGACTTGTCATTGTAATTCCTTTGTCTCCTCGGGATTACATCTATAAGCGGCTTTATTAAGAAGTGGTGCTCCCGGTATAGGATCAATTTGGTGTTCGATACCACGAATAGGTGGTAAACCCGACGGTAATTCGTCGGGAAAAACATCCTCAAATTCGTGTAACAACACATCTAGTTCTCCTTCATTTTGTACTCCCTTGTTCTCGTCCCGTGTCTCTTTAAACATCACCAAATATACTCGCTCCCCGTCATTAATGGCATGTTCCATTTCTCTTTCGCTAGCAAGCATGGTAAGTTTCGGTTTCTCCACTCGACTAGAACTCATCGAACGGATAACTTGCGGGGACATTGGTTTGAGCACAATCTTCTTTCCCTTGTCTCATAATTCATATTCATTACTCCGACCTCGATGTAAAACATCTCGGTCGAATATCCATGGTCGCCCCAAAAGTACGTGGCATGCGTCCATCGGGAGTACGTCACATAACACATCGTCTCCGTATGGTCCCATAGTTAAGTTGACTCGTACTTGTCTCGACACCTGCACTTTACTTCCATCATCGAGCCAATGTAAAGCATACGGTCTCGGATGAGCCGTAGTAGTTAGACCGAGTTTGGTAACCATTTCGTTTGAAGATTTGGTCTCTTTCCTCCGTATCACTTGGAATGATTTTGGTATGTAGTACTCAAAGCACTAAAGCAGTATCATATTCTGGAGCGTTATAAGTCTCGCATTCCTCGTTCTCTTCCTCGGCCTCCATGTTAAAAACGTCACCAAGTCCTTCCTTCTCGTCCTCGACTAAAAGTTCGTCTCGGACCGCAAGAGCTTCTCTTGACGTGACCACCCATTTATTTGGACATGCATTTTGATAGTGACCAAAGCCTTGACATTTAAAGCATCGTACTTTAGCCAAGCTCGTTTCCTTGGAAACGTGAGGAACCTTCGGGGCCGGGGTAGGGACTTGAAAAGGCACGGTAGGTTTCGTAGTCGAACTTGAGCCGGCACTTGCATTTCCGAATTTGTATGGGAATTCGGGTTTGGCAAACTTCAACTTGTTTTGAGCTTCTATTTTTATGCATAGTCCGCATAAAGTGTCAAAATCTCCGCAGGGGTATAATTCCACTGTATTTGCAATGTTTCGGTTTAGGCCACGTAAGAAACGTGACATTCTTTGTTCTTCATTTTCTTCGAGTTCTCCCATTAAGGCCAAGCCTTCAAATTCTTCGATGTATTCTCCCACACTTAGTTTCCCTTGCACGAACTCCGCAATTTTTCGGTATAAGGTTAACCGGTGTGATGTCGGGACATACTTTTTGCGTAGTTTTTTCTTCAAAGAATCCCAAGAACGGATTTTCTCTTTTCCAGCACGAGCTCGTTGTGTTTTCACACCCTCGAACCATAGGGAAGCGCCCTTCCCTAACTTGAGAATCGCATATTTGCAACATTTCTCATCGTTAAGGTTCTTGAAGTCGAACATACGTTCAATCTTCCTCTCCCACTCCAAGTAAACTTCGGGATTGGTACCTCCGACAAATTCCGGAAATTCATTTACTTTGAATTCATCCACATGACGCGGTGAATATGCGTCATAGCCTCCTCTTCTAGCTTGAAAATGTGGTTCTTGTAAGTTGTGTAGTGCCTCACGTAGTTTCTCCATGAAATCGTCGGGAAAATCCATGATAAGATAGCTTTGACAAGAAAATTGATACGATATCTAATATTCCAGTCGAAGAAACTCCGATAAAAATCGACATTCATGATGATGCATCGTTATACTTAGGAGAAAATGCTAAACGGCTTGGAGTTACGTTATTAATCGGAAAAGGAGTTACGTAAATATGGCGACGGAATTAACATCGGAATCGGCCCGGAACATGGATGTTCGGCCGATTGGTCCACAAAGATTGAAGAATTGACAAGCATCTTTTTTTTATGATATTTGCGGCCCCAAGCATGATGATAAGGAATCATCAAAGTCTTCACATCTTGCCAAATCAAGAAGATCTCCAAGCATGATCCTCAAGTCCTCACAATCTTGCCAAATCAAAGAAGATCTCCTCCTTTGTCCCACCTTGAAGATTTCGGCCAAGCATGCTAAAGGACGGAGACTCCATTTTCGTTTTTTTTCTTGTTGTTTTTGTATTATTTCGGCCGATGTAGGATGTTGGTAGGAAGTTTCCTTTTCTCGTTTTGTTGTATTTTCTTTCGGTTGGAAACTACTATATATAGTAGTGCTCGTTGTGGTTGTAAGATATCGAGAATCATAATAAACTTTGTATTTCCTTTGAAATATACGTTGAACGAGTTCGACAAACCTTAAGTTATTGTTTCGACGAGTTTCGAGATTTTAACTTTGATCAATTCTCAAAAGGTCTTGGGAAACGATTACCCTTTTATCGAGTTATAGGTCTAGTTCGATAAAACACATCCAAATCCGTATACACTACTACCTCACGGCCGAAATCCATTTAAGTTCGGCCACCCCCTGTATTTTCGAGTGACACTTTGATAATCGTCAAGACATAATAATCTTCCGTTGTATTTCATACGCATTACGTACGTAATTCGTATCAACTCGTATAAAAGCCTGCCGCTACAATATTCCTACAATCACTCCGACCGATACGTATCCGCTTCTCCCGGATAATTCGTATCATAAGCTTATGATACGAATTACGTAAGTAATACGTATAAAACACAACGGAAGGTTAACACGTAACAAAGTATCACTCGAATTTTGTTAAGGGTGGCCGAAAGTTGATGGTGTTTCGGCCGTGAAGTAGGGTGATGTACGGAGTTTGGCGTTGGATGTGTTTTATCGAACTAGACCTATAACTCGATAAAAGGGTAATCGTTTCCCAAGACCTTTTGAGAATTGATCAAAGTTAAAATCTCGAAACTCGTCGAAACAATAACTTAAGGTTTGTCGAACTCGTTCAACGTACATTTCAAAGGAAATACAAAGTTTATTATGATTCTCGATATCTTACAACCACAACGAGCACTACTATATATAGTAGTTTCCAACCGAAAGAAAATACAACAAAACGAGAAAAGGAAACTTCCTACCAACATCCTACATCGGCCGAAATAATACAAAAACAACAAGAAAAAAACGAAAATGGAGTCTCCTTCCTTTAGCATGCTTGGCCGAAATCTTCAAGGTGGGACAAAGGAGGAGATCTTCTTTGATTTGGCAAGATTGTGAGGACTTGAGGATCATGCTTGGAGATCTTCTTGATTTGGCAAGATGTGAAGACTTTGATGATTCCTTATCATCATGCTTGGGGCCGCAAATATCATAAAAAAGATGCTTGTCAATTCTTCAATCTTTGTGGACCAATCGGCCGAATATCCATGTTCCGGCCGATTCCGATGTTAATTCCGCGCCATATTTACGTAACTCCTTTTCCGATTAATAACGTAACTCCAAGCCGCTTAGCATTTTCTCCTAAGTATAACGATGCATCATCATGAATGTCGATTTTTATCGGAGTTTCTTCGATCGAATATTAGATATCGTATCATTCCTCCGTCTTTGAAAGGAATTGACCTCACCCCGCAATGCCATCGTCGTCAAGATAAGGTGAGAGATCACCTACGTTGAATGTCGCGTGTACTCCGTATTCGCCCGGAAGTTCGACTTTGTATGCGTTGTCGTTCACTTTTTCCACAATCTTGTACGGACCTTCGGCTCTCGGCATCAATTTGTTCTTCCGTTTGCTCGGGAATCTTTCTTTTCTCAAATGTATCCAAACTAAGTCGCCAACATCAAATAATCTCGCTTTTTTATTTTTGTTCGACTTCCGTTTGTACATTTCATTCACTTCTTTAATCCGTTCCCGTATCTTTTCGTGTAACTTTATCATCGATTTGAGTTTTGCTTCGGCGTCCTTGTGAACCAATTCGTTGCTCGGCAGGAATCAAGTCCAATGGCAAGTGCGGATTTAATCCGTATACCACTTCAAATGGTGAATGGCCCGTGGCATAACCGGGTGATCGGTTGTATGCAAATTCGATGAGCAAGTTTAACGTCCCAATCTTTCTCGAGTTTTATTTACCAACCCTCGTAATAATGCTCCCAAGGTTCGATTAGTTACCTCGGTGCCTCGTCGGTTTGCGGGTGATGTGAAGTCTTGAATAGGAGTTTAGTACCGACTTTCCTCCATAAAGTATTCCGAGTAACTCGAAATTTGGAATCTCGATCCGACACGATAGTTTTGGCACTCGTGTAAACGAACTATTTCCCGGAAATACAGTCCGCCACATTGCTTGCGTCATCGGTTTTGTGGCACGCGACAAAGTGAGCCATTTTTGAAAAACGGTCGGCGACCACCATGATCGAGTCCTTGCCTCGTTGAGTACGAGGTAAAGCCACAATAAAATCCATCGAGACATCCTCCCACGGTCGTAATTCGGTATCGGCAACGGCATGTATGTACTTGACTTGAACGAACTTTTCATCATATGACAAGTTACGCATTTGCTCACGATTGTCTGACGTCACCATACATCTTCGGCCAAAAGAAATGTTCTTTTAGCACCTCTGACAGTCTTGGTCGAGCCGAAGTGACCGGCTAGTCCTCCTCCGTGCGCCTCCCGAACCAGAATTCCCGAATTGTATGTCTCGGCACACATAATTTATTCCCTTGAAGAGAAAGCCATCTTGTAAAACAAATTCCTCAGACGGGCCGTTTTACAACGGTTAAAAATTTCCCGAAATCCAAATCGTCGTTGTAATGATTTTTCAAAGTCTCGAATCCCAACAAACGAACATCTAGCATCGACAAGAAGGCATACCGTCTCGGCAAAGGCATCCGCCACTACATTACTCTTCCCCTTTGTACTTGGATGAAAAATGAAAAGATTGTAAAAATTCCACCCATTTTGCATGTCTCGGCTTAGCTTACTCGTCCGTTGATGTATTTCAACGACTCGTGATCCGAATGCGCACGAAATGTTTAGAACGCAGATAATGACTCCAATGATCGAGTGCTCTTACGATAGCATAGAACTCCTTGTCGTAAGTACAATAATTCACTCGGCGCCACTTAGCTTCTCCGAAAATAGGCAATGGGACGGCCTCTCCGAATGAGCACCGCCCGATTCCAACTCCGCTAGCATCGCATTCTACCTCAAACGGTTGTGAAAAATCGGGCAACGTCAAAATCGGCGCTTCACATAATTTTCCTTTTAAGTTTTCAAAAGCCTTTTGGGCCGTCTCGTTCCAAGCAAAGGTTCCCTTTTCGTACACTCCGTGATAGGATGGATATAGTGTCAAGTCCCGTATGAATCGTCGGTAAAAAGAAGCGAGGCCATGAAATGACCGTACCTCCGTGATTGTCTTTGGGGTCGGCCACGACTTGATTGCCGCGATCTTCTCTTGATCGACCAAACTCCGTCTTTTGAAACAACATAGCCGAGAAAGACAAGACTCGACTAGAAAAGTACACTTCTCCCGTTTTCCATAAAGCTTTTGTTCCCTTAGCGTCTCAAACACGTACCGCAAATGTTCGAAATGTTCTTCTACGGACCGATTTGTAGATCAAAATGTCGTCTAAGTACACGACAACAAACTTTCCCAAGAAAGGTTTTAGAACCTCGTTCATCAACCTCATAAAAGTGCTCGGGCGTTGGTGAGGCCGAATGGCATCACAACCCATTCGTAAAGTCCATTCTTCGTTTTAAACGCCGTTTCCATTCGTCTCTCTCGCATGCGTATTTGAATGAACCCGCTACGAAAATCAACTTTGGAAAATATAACAGAGCCAAGTAACTCGTCCGGATGTCGTCTAGTCTCGGGATGGGAAACCGATACTTGACGGTGATGTTATTCACGGCTCTCATCACAATACACATTCGCCATGTTCCTTTTTTTTGGCACAAGTAGAACTGGAACCGCACACGGACTTAAACTTTCTCGGACATATCCGTGATTCATGAGTTCATCAATTTGGCGTTGTAGTTCTTTAGTTTCTTCGGGATTACAACGATACGCCGCTTTGTTCGGTAATGGAGCTCCCGGTATAAGATCAATCTGGTGTTCAATCCCGCGGATAGGTGGTAATCCTACCGGCAAGTCTTCGGGAAATTCGTCCGAAAACTCGTGTAATAGTGCATCTATCTCCTCCTCATTTTGCGATTTGGTGGCAAGATTTCGGACCTCCTTGATCATCATCAAATAAACACGTTCGCCATCGTCAATGGCGTGTTCGACTTCTTTCTCGCTTGCAAACATCGTAAGTTTCGGCCCTTCGACTTTTTCGAACTCATCGTCCGGATAGCTTGAGGTGACATAGGTTTAAGGACAATTTTTTACCTTTGTCACGTAGCTCATACTCATTACTCCTCCTCGGTGTAGTACGTCCCGATCAAATAACCAAGGTCTTCCTAACAACACGTGACATGCGTCCATCGGTAATACATCGCATGTAATCTCATCGCCATACGAACCCATGGTGAGTCCGACCTTTACTTGTCTTGAAACCTTCACTTTGTTCCCATCATCGAGCCAATGGAGTGCATACGGCTTGGGATGGGCCGTGGTGATCAAGCCGAGTTTTGAGACCATTTCGCTCGATGCCACGTTTGTACAACTTCCACCGTCAATGATCAAGCTACACCATTTCTCTCCGACACGACACTTCGTGTGAAAGATTTGGTCTCGTTGTTCTTCGTCACTCGGGGCTGCCTTCGTTTGTAACATGCGAAGGACAAGGTTCGTGTCATAGTTCGGGGCATCGTATGCCTCGCATTCTTCTCCTTCGTCAGCTTCTAAGTTAAAAACGTCTCCAACTCTTTCTTCTTCGGCTAATAATTCCTCTCGGGCGGCTAGGGCTTCTCGTAACGTCACAATCCTCCGATTCGGACAAGCACTTTGATAGTGTCCAAATCCTTGACATTTGAAACATCGGACTTTAGATAGGCTCGTCTCTTTTGGTGTGGTAGGGGTTTTTGGAATGGTAGTAACGGACTGGCTTGTGGTGACAGGTTTTGGAAACGAGCTAGAACTCGCGCCAAAGTTGGTATTTCCGTATTTAGGTGGGAATTCGGGTTTAGAGAGTTTGGTTTTGTTTTGATTTTCCAACTTTATGCAAAGTCCGCATAAAGTATCGAAGTCAGAATAGGGGTAGAGTTCCACACGGAATTAGCAATGTTTTTGTTCAAACCTCGTAGGAAACGGACATCCGCAATTCTTCGCTTTCTTCAAGTTCTCCCATCAAGGATAAGTTTTCAAACTCCTCGATGTACTCCTCGACACCGAGCTTTCCTTGCGTGAGGTCGAAATTTTTCGGCATGTGCTCACCTTGTGTGTAGCGGGACATATCTTTTTCGTAGTTTCCTTTTAGGGAATCCCACGAACGTATCTTCTCTTTCCCGCACGGCTTCTGCGTCTTCATTCGCTCAAACCAAAGGGAAGCTCCTTTCCAAGTTTGAGGATCGCGTACTTGCAACGTACCTCGTCATTGAGTTCCTTGAACTCAAACATTCGCTCAATTTTTCTCTCCCACTCCGGATAAACTTCAGATCGGTGCCGCCTACGAACTCCTAAGTTCGGCCGGTCTTGTATTCATCCGCATGTCGTGGTGCATGCATGGTGTCATGTCCTCGCTGCATGGATTCTGGCTCGGCAAGCCACGAAGAACGCCACGTAGTTGTGCTACTTCTTCATCGGTGAATGCCATTTTCTTCGATGATGTCGAGAACTGTGAGACAAGTGGCTCGATACCACTTATGATACGAATTACGTAAGTAATACGTATAAAACACAACGGAAGGTTAACACGTAACAAAGTATCACTCGAATTTTGTTAAGGGTGGCGAAAGTTGATGGTGTTTCGCCGTGAAGTAGGGTGATGTACGGAGTTTGGCGTGTTTTATCGAACTAGACCTATAACTCGATAAAAGGGTAATCGTTTCCCAAGACCTTTTGAGAATTGATCAAAGTTAAAATCTCAAACTCGTCAAACAATAACTTAAGGTTTGTCGAACTCGTTCAACGTATATTTCAAAGGAAATACAAAGTTTATTATGATTCTCGATATCTTACAACCACAACGAGCACTACTATATATAGTAGTTTCCAACCGAAAGAAAATACAACAAAACGAGAAAAGGAAACTTCCTACCAACATCCTACATCGGCCGAAATAATACAAAAACAACAAGAAAAAAACGAAAATGGAGTCTCCTTCCTTTAGCATGCTTGGCCGAAATCTTCAAGGTGGGACAAAGGAGGAGATCTTCTTTGATTTGGCAAGATTGTGAGGACTTGAGGATCATGCTTGGAGATCTTCTTGATTTGGCAAGATGTGAAGACTTTGATGATTCCTTATCATCATGCTTGGGGCCGCAAATATCATAAAAAAAAGATGCTTGTCAATTCTTCAATCTTTGTGGACCAATCGGCCGAACATCCATGTTCCGGGCCGATTCCGATGTTAATTCCGTCGCCATATTTACGTAACTCCTTTTCCGATTAATAACGTAACTCCAAGCCGTTTAGCATTTTCTCCTAAGTATAACGATGCATCATCATGAATGTCGATTTTTATCGGAGTTTCTTCGACTGGAATATTAGATATCGTATCAAAAATCGCCTAAGAGAATTTCGACAAGGAAATAACATTGGTCTCCGATGCCACTAATGATACGAATTACGTATGAAAATGTACGTAAACTCGCAAGGAAATGCAGCGGAAATATTTTGTTACCTCACAACACTCGTATATGTGTAACACTCGTAAGAATTAACCGAAAGTAGGGCAATTCGGCTTACGTAAACAAGATAATATGAAAGTAATTTATCAAACTAGACCTATAGCTTGATAAGGTAATCTCTCCTCAATACCTATTGAGAATCGATTAAATTACAACTCGAAGACGCGTCGAATTATAATCAAGGTGTGCTGAAAATCATTCAACAAGAATACATACACAATGTATTTCGTTTTTCTTAAGCTTCAAAGTGATTTGAAAGGTTGAATATGAGGCTAATATATAGCCATTACAACTACAAACAAGATCTAACAAGATCAAGCTAAAAGACAAGCAAATATTAAACTAAACTATCAAGACTTTGATAAAGCTAAGAAAACAATCAACATGCTTGGCTTTTCCTTGCAAATTCGGCCGTGGAGTACTTCAATGGAGGAGATAACATCTTTCTCATGTAATATCTTTTGTAAGGCTTTGACAAGGACTTGAACATGAAAGGGACTTCTTGGCATCTTCTTCCTTGTATGTTCGGCCGATTTCAAAAGGTGGAATGAGCCAAATCTCTGATACGGAATTGACTAGTCCGAATAAAGAAAACGAAGCAAGGATCGACGTAAATGGCCTTACAACGCGTCATGCACGTACGACAACATTTTTTGGCGAGAAAACGGACACAAGCCGGAAAATGACACAACCTGTCGGAAAATGTCGTCGCCTGTCGGAAAACGTCGAGCCTGCCGGAAAATATCCCACCTGCTGGAAAATGCCGAGCACTGCCGGCCGAACTCGGCCGTGTCGTCCGACACGGCCCGTGCCGAGATGTCCCAGAATTGTGAAACTGACTGTCGGCCGAACCCGACCGTGTCGTCCGACACGATCGAGTCACACTCTTCCGGATAAGGAGATCTCGCTGTCCGACCAACCCGACCGTACCAGGCGACACGGTTGAGTCCTGCCAAACGTCCTTGTCGCGCCGCACGGTCGAGTCACTGCCGGTCCTTGTCGCGTCGCGCCGTTTGCCTAGTCATCGCTTGACGAGTCATTGCCGGACGCTCAGCGCCGCGACTGGCCGGGCCGATCGGACACGGTCGAGTCACTGCCGACCAGATGCGCGCCGCGCCCGTGTCAAGCGACACGGCCCGTGTCCGGCAGCCAGTCAACTTTTTTTTATTGCTGATTTTTGTGTGTTTTGTCTTCTCTTTTCCTTTCTTTACTCTTTTAGGGATTGTGTTCCCATGTTTTGTGATGTATGTGTCTTTTTCTTATTTTATTTGATTTGTTTTGATTATTCATAGATTTTGTAATCTTTGAATTATTTTCTTTAACTTTTAGGTAGAATTGAGGTTTGCTATATATAGCTTGTATAAGCATTGTAAGAGGATAGAGTATTATGAATGTTGAAGTATAAGAATACACATTGTGTTTTCTATTCTTGGTGAATGCTTTTCATCGAAACTTGATTTTTATTCGACGTGTTTTCGAGTATTAATTCGATTGATTCTCAATAGGTCTTGGGAAGAAATCACCTTATCGAGTTATAGGTCTAATTCGATAAACCCTTGTTCTTAATCATTCAAGTCTTCTTGATCGATATTATCACTTTTCCCGATATTACTTCCATTTTCCATTTGTTCGAATTTTCATCGTCATATTCGATATTACTCCCACAAAATACGTCCAAAAACACCCTAATCGTAAAAAGACTTCCGCTACGATATTCCTACGCACACTCCGACCGATACGTATCCGCCTCTCCCGGAGAATTCGTATCATAAGTGGTATCGGAGCCCAGGGTCATCTCCTTGGGCGATTTATTCAACAATTTCTTGTGAAGAATTATCTCTCGATTCTTGTTATGGATTTTTTCGATCTCGATTTCTCGATCAAACTCGGTGATGCACTAAACGGCTTACCGGAGCAACATATGCAAGCAAGACGCAGAGACAACGCCAACGATATTGATTTCTTAGCTAAATTCCGCAGCATACCGGAGTTCCACAGATCTAGTAATCCAGATGCGTGCATGGATTGGCTCCATGCTTGTGAAGAGCATGCGGACTTCAAGGCTACCCCAATCAACCACCGCGTTTCGCTGGTGACAAAGCGCCTCCGCGGTAGCGCCGCCTTCTGGTGGCAAAAATTGAAACAGTCCCATTCACAACAACGTAAGCCTAAAATTACATATTGGCAAAAATTCAGAAAATATTTCAATCGAAGGTTCAAATCCCCATCTTACCACCAATCCTTCGACGCCCCGCCACCGACCTTCGATATAAGGTTTATCCCCATCGAAGAATTTCCAGCAAGGCCATTTTTCGATAAAGACGATGTCCCTACCACCGTTTTCGACGGAGTAGACGAGACAGAGGTTTCAACGCCGCAATACAACGAAGAAAGTAGGTTGAGCCATGTTTCCATAATTAACGAACTTGGATCTTGCTATTATGAACATGGGCCAATTAATTGCGTTGGCCAAATTGACCAAAACGGGATTGATGAGCCAAGTGAATTATGGTAAGATGAACATTTGACACAAGTCGGGCCTTTTAAAGTTGTGGAAGACAAAATTGAGCTTGGTACTAAAATTGATCGGTTAGAAGAAAATGACAATTTTGGGCCTAAATTTCATATCGACTCAGTTTCTGGTGATAGACTTATTGTCTTGGATGATTACCAAATTGAGGTTACTAAAATATTTTGTGATGGGCCATTATTGGAGGAGCCCAACAATATTGAAACGGAGAGTTGGTCAGATTATGACGGACCGCCAGCATTTGATGAAGAACCAGTTGTTGAAGAGGAATTCGTAATAAATCCTGTGTTTCCCATTCTTGATGGTGAAACCGATGTGGAATTATCGGTGTTTCCAATTCTGGAGGATGAACCCGATATGAAATTAACCGTGCGTCCCATTTCAGATGTCCACTCATGTCATGATATCGGTATTACCGAGCGGAGTAATTATTATTATTTTATTAATAATGATAGTTATTTTGTTGGTGATTCTCGAGGGCCCCCCACTACCTATCGTCTCAAGATTTTGGGCCATGTACGCACTGCGGACATTTTCGAGATCAAATACGTAGAGGCTTTAGTGAATTATCTTGATGACGAAGGGATTTCGGAATTGAGGACAATTCCCTTTAAAGGGGGAGGGGATGATGATACGATATCAAATATTCCAATCAAAGAAGAGTCAATAAAAATAGACATCAACGACGATACAAATTTGCATGACCATGCATCATCATACTTGGGAGAAAAGAACACGCGGATTGGAGTTACGTTATTAATCGGAACCGGAGTAACGTAAAACATGACGACGAAATCGGTCCAAAAGCATGGAAATTTCGCCAAAGCATGCTTGAAAGGGACTCATGATTTGTCTTCATATCTTACCAAAATCTTGAAGATCTCCTCCTCCCCACCTTCTTTAAAATCGGCCAAAGTCATCAAATAAAGTCCCCACCTTCATATCTTATCTAGTCCAAGATACATGAAGATATCATAAGTCATCAACTCCCTCCCCCACAAATCGGCCAAAACATGATCCTTGACAAAGACTTTCATCAAACCTTTTCTTCATGTCAAAGTCACCCTAATTAGTCCAAGATGCTTGATATCATATCTTGTCCAAAATCTTCATGATTCCCTCCCCACACCCTTGGATGATTCGGCCGATTCTTGCTAGGAAGTTTCGTTTTCTTGTTTTGTTGTATTTCCTTATGGTTGTAAACTACTATATATAGTAGTTCATGTTGTATTTGTAAGTAGCTTGAAAATCAATAACATTGTATTTCTCTTGAAATATACGTTGAACGAGTTCAACAAAACTTTGGTTATTATTTCGACGCGTCTCGAATTATAACTTGATCAATTCTCAATAGGTCTTGAGGAGAGATTACCTTTATCGAGTTATAGGTCTAATTCGGTAAAACACATTCAAATCCATACACTATCCTACATCACGGCCAAAAACCGTATAATTTCGACCATCACCTTGTACTTTTGATCGATATTTTGATACTTGTCCAAACGTAATAACCTTCCGTTGTATTTCATACGCTTTACGTACACTTGCATACGTATTTCGTATCATAAGTGGTATTGGAGACATTTGTCTCACGGTTCCCGACGTTATTCAAGAAGATGGCATTCACCGATGAAGAAGTAGCCCAATTGCGTGACGTTCTTCGTGGCTTACCGGAGCCCCGAATCCATGCACGACGAGGATACGACACCATGCATGCACCACGACATGCTGATGAATACAAGACAAGCGTACTTCCGGAGTTCGTAGGCGGCACCGATCCAGAGGCTTATTTGGAGTGGGAAAGGAAAATTGAACGAATGTTTGAGTTCAAGGACCTCGATGACGAGATACGATGCAAGTACGCAATTCTCAAACTTGGAAAGGGAGCTTCCCTTTGGTTTGAACGAATGAAGACACAACGAGTTCGTGCCGGTAAGGAAAAGATACGTTCGTGGAATTCTCTAAAAAAGAAACTACGTAAGAGATATGTCCCGGCTACACACAAGTTGAGTTTGTACCGAAAAATTTCGGACCTTACGCAAGGAAAGCTAAGTGTAGAGGAATACATCGAGGAGTTTGAAAACTTATCCTTGATGGGAGAACTTGAAGAAAGCGAAGAATTACGGATGTCCCGTTTCCTACGAGGCTTGAATAAAAACATTGCTAATTCCGTGGAACTCTACCCCTATTCTGACTTTGATACTTTGTGCGGACTTTGCATAAAGTTGGAAACTCAAAACAAGACAAATTTTCTAAACCCGAATTCCCACCTAAATTCGGAAATACCAACTGATACGGAATCAATCGTGTCAAATGCAGAAGACAAAGTAAGGATCGACGTAAATGACCTTACAACACGCCATGCACAGATTACTACGTATTTAGGCGGGAAAACGGACATAAGACGTGGAGTCTCGGTCTCAGCCGTGTCATATAACACGGCCCGTGTCATGCTATGCCGGAAGGTCGACAATCGGCCAGAAAATGGACGAACTGCCGGAAAAATCACCACCGGCCGGAAAATTCACCACCTGCCGGAACTGGCCGATCACTGCCGACCACCACCTGCCGGAACTGGACGATCACTGCCGACCGAACCCGGCCGTGTCATCCGACACGACCCGTGCCGAGGTGTCCTGGATAATGAAATCTCGCTGCCGACCGAACCCGACCGTGTCGTCCGACACGGCCCGTGCCGACACAACCCGACCGTGCCAGGCGACACGGCCGAGTCACACTCTTCCGGATAGTACAATTCCCGCTATCCGACCAACCCGATCGTGCCAGGCGACACGGTCGAGTCCCTGGCGGCCAAATGCGTGCCGCGACCGTGCCGATCGGCACGGGCCGTGTCCGACAGACCAGGAAATGCCATTATTGCTGATTTTTTTTTTTTTGTTGTTTTTCCTCCCCTCACATGTCATGATTAGACTTGCATGTTATGTGGGGTGACTTATAACTATGTTTATTGTGTGATTCCCTCCCATTTGTTTGATTCCATCCTTATTTTTATTTTGATGTTTGGTTGTCATGTCAAGATCATGTAATCTTTGATTCCTTAGTTGGTTAGAAGGCTACATCTCCTATAAGTAGCCTTTGAGTAGTTTTGTAAGAGAGTATATTGTATGTTGAAGAAATAAGAATACACTTGTGTTTTCTTGGTGAATGCTTTTCATCGAAACCTTGGTTATAATTCGACGCGTTTTCGAGTTTTAATCGAATCAATTCTCAATAGGTCTTGAGAAAAGATTATCTTATCAAACTATAGGCCTAGTTTGATAAATCATTCATATTGTTCTTGTTTATGTAAGCCGAATTGCCCTACTTTCGGTTATATCTTACGAGTGTTACACATATACGAGTGTTGTGAGGATCAATTATATTTCCGCTGCATTCCATACGAGTTTACGTCCACTTTCATACGTAATTCGTATCATTAGTGGCATCGGAGCCCAAGGCTATGTCCTTGGCAATTTTATTGAAGATTTCTTGTTCAAAACTATCTCTTGATTCTTGTTATGGATTTCTCCGATCCCGATTTCTTGATGAAACTCCGGGACGCACTAAGCGGTCTACCGGAACCACGTATGCAAGCAAGACGCGGGGATGACGCACGTCAAATACACCATGCGGATGAGTTTAAAGTAAACGAACTTCCGGAGTTCGTTGGAGGTACCGATCCCGAAGCTTATTTGGAGTGGGAACGGAAAATTGAACGCATGTTCGAATTCAAAGACCTTAACAACGAGAAACGTTGCAAATATGCAATTCTCAAGTTAGGGAAGGGTGCTTCTCTTTGGTTCGAAGGAGTAAAGACGCGAAGAACTCGGGAGGGAAAAGCAAAAATCCGTTCGTGGGATTCTTTAAAAGAAAACTTCGTAAGAGGTATGTGCCAACATCACATCGGTTAACCTTATACCTAAGATTGCCGACTTCATGCAAGGCAAACTAAGTGCCGGTGAATATATTGAAGAGTTCGAAAGTTTGCTCTTGATGGGAGAGCTAGAAGAAAACGAAGAACAAAAGATGTCCCGTTTTTTACGTGGCTTAAATAAAAACATAGCCAACACGGTGGAGTTATATCCATATGAAGATTTCGATACTTTATGTGGACTATGCATAATGAAGCTCAAAACAAAGTGAAGTTTGCCAAACCCGAATTTACATCAAAGTTTGAGGATCCAAGTACCGGTTCAAGTTCAATTACCACAACGATACCGACTCCTATCTCTACTACTGTTTCTAAAACCCCCGACGTACCGAAGGAAACAAGCCTAACCAAAGTAAGGTGTTTTAAATGCCAAGGATTCGGTCACTATCAAAATACTTGCCCTAACAAACGAGTTGTGATGCTAAGAGAAGCCATCACGATCCGAGACGAGTTGCTAGTCGAGGACGAAGGAGAAAGACTAGGTGATTCCAATGTGGAGGAAGACGAGGAAGAAGAATATGAAACTTACGAGGCTCCAAACTGTTGGCCACTAAGTATACTGGATACAGTTTGGAAAATAGTTTAAACAACAAACTGTATGGATTTTAAATCTGAGTGCGTAGCGGAAGTCTTGGATACAGTAGGTTGCTGTGGATACAGCAACTAAGTGTATAGTGTATACTTAATATATCACAGTAATTTAAAACAAGAAAAGTCAAGGTAAATAACACAAGAATAAAAGTGGTTCGAGGTAAACCCTCTACGTCCACCGGTCCTCCACACAGAGTAAAGTTTATTATAATTACTACGTACACAACTACGTAATTATAACAACACACACAATCAATATATCGTTCACACAGATTGATATAAAGATCTTAGCTTAAACCGTTCACACAGATTGGTTTTGAGCTAATGCTTTGACTTGCTTCTTCACACACAGTTCTGAAGCTTCATCTTCTTCAATGCAAATCCTTCACACACAGTTCCAGAGAAGCACAGATTCTTCAGTCAACACAGGGCTGATCTTGAGTTTGTTCAACGTATAGAACAGATGGTGAACAACAACTTTGACTTTAAGAGCTTTCAGCTGATGAAGTGTTGTTCAGGATGATGAGCACTGTATATCTCTTTAGATCTTAATTGCAGTAAGCTTTGGAGATATGTTTTGCTCTGAAGATAACTTTTGATAGCTTGAGTGTTAGGTTACTGGGTAACTGATCTTCAATGCCTTCATAAGATATATATAGTCTCTGAAGAATGTATCCGTTGAGATGTATCCGTTTGAATGAGATTTCGTTCCAATGGGATTATGACACGATCCGGATTTCACGGGATTCTCAAGATTCAAGATCGCGGATTTAAATACTTTATCCTTGAGTATTTAAATACTTCTTTATTCAACGGGACTTGACTGCTCCTTCTTTGTCCTTGTGAGTCAGATGGAAGATAACCGTATTTTGAGTTTCGAGACAGCTTCTATACTTGGTCTTTTTACAAGACTTCTTGCCGCATCAAGGGCTTCACTATATGCCGATTCGAGGCGGGTCTTCGATACAGATAAAGCCTTAAAGCTTCGATACAGTTTACTTTACTGTATTCGGATTGGCATATATGTCAAAACCTCTTTATTAAATATCATTCGATATAGGGATCGGATATCCCGGCTGTTTCGATACAGGGTCTTTGTTTTCCCAAAAATTTCCCCCTTTTTGACAATTTGCCAAGACTTTCTTTCTTAACTTTTCAAGTCTTCTTGATGATGCCAAAACCTTCTTCATGAAGCGATCTTCTTTGATGACTTCTGGCAGATTTCTTGGTCTTTCGTCAAAGGTCTGACTTAGTCTAAATGATGAACTGCTCGCAGGCAAGTTCGATACAGTTTTAAGGATTATTACAACTTAAGCTTATGATTGGCGCGTAGGCACAATCTTACAATGTATTCTAAGCTTACAACTGAAATTATGAACTGTTCGTAGACTAGTTCGTACAGCTTAATTTTCAATCAAGTTATCTAACTTGAGATTCCTATCGAACAATTTAAGTAATCATACATTAACACAGTAGATTATGAGTTGTAATCTTTCAAGACAAACAAACGCTTTTATTGATATTCAAAATGAATTGAGTACAGAGTTTCTTTGTTTGAATAGAAATTACAAAACAAAAATATACATAGATTTCAGCCTTATCTATAATCCGCATGCCTCCATGGCTTTTTCCTGGTTCATTCTCGTACCACGCCACCAGCTCAAGAGAATCATTGCCTCGATCCGCGTATATAGCTCTTCCATCATATGATCGATCAAAGGCAAGTATCCGGTCCTGGATGGGTGATCCGATCTCCTCTTCTCGTGTTCGATTTCATCTCGACTTGGAGAGGGAGTTTCCCGTCTTCTAGCATCTTCGTAAATTTGTCTGCGGCCTCCGCTAACGTTTTATAGTTCTTGAAGATGGCGGATTCCCTGATGAGTTTGACAAAGTATCTCATCAGTTCGTTCTTCCTCCAGTGCTTCACTTCGTCGGCAGTAGGATTGCGGTTAGTCGGCAGATGAA